>JACWBX010003342.1:9635-24319 GCA_014622435.1 Polypedilum pembai
ATAATTCCACTAATATTTGTTGGTGGAGTTATTACCGTCCCGGGGCAGGAATAACTCCACCTATATTTTATAGGTGGAATTAATCCGAAAAAAAGAGTGGAGTTATTCCGGACCCTTATTGCTGGAGTTAATCCGAGTGGAGTTATTACTGGGCACCTTGATTAATACCATAAGGCAGTTGATGAGGATAAAAATTTGGAGGATATTGTTGAGGAACAGCTGGGATTTGCTGGTATCCATACGGATATTGCATTTGTTGTCTACTTTGTGTTGTTTTTAAAGATTTTAATTTATTTTCAATTTTTAATATGAAATTTTTTGAATCAATATAAGATAAAGAACAAAATTTTATTAAAATAGCAAGATAAATCAAAAGAATTAATTTTGCCATAACTCTTTTAGAACTTTCACTTTCAAAGTTTAAACTCAAAATGATTTTTAAAGAAAATTTACCAAAATATAAATTTATAAAATTGTTGAGAGTTCAGAACAATCAAAAATATTACAATTATAAAAATAATTTTGCATCATTTTAATTAAGTTAAAAACTAAATTTTATTCAACCATTTGGTATGAAAATTGTTTTGTGCATGACCATATAAATTAATGATATAGTTTTTTAATTAAATAAAAAACTTTTTTTTCTTAAATAAATGTGTATAAGAAATATTTTTTCGTTTGTCCTTTCATTTCTTACTTTTTTTGTTTCAATTTACTTTTTCTTTCCAAAAGGATAAAACATTGGAGGTCGAGTAGTAAATAAGTTAAAAGGAAATCCAACAGTTGTGTAGAATGGATAATAGTTTCCATAATAATTTCCATAAGGATTGCCATAACCGTATTGATAAGCACCGTATCCACCATATCTTTCTCTCGATCCACTAAATAGTTCTCCCTTTTTGTTTAATTCATTGATTAAATTTTGTTTCTTTTGTTCAATCAATACTCCAAAAGTTAAATTTATAATTACAACAAAAAGTAATAGAATTTTCATTTTTGTATTCACTAGTTAAATTCACAACAGTTTCTAGTTTTACTATGAAGTTAAAACAATGTTTTCATCGAGTATTTATTGACTAGTAAATATGAGAGTGTAAACAACATTTAAAGCTAATTATGATATTTGTTTGCTTATTTCATTGAGAGTGGAGTGTATGGGTGACATCGAGGAATATTTGTTTTTGGTTTCGGCATTTGATTTACTTCACCAACTTGTATAATTACAGCCATTCCTACAATTTAAATATTATCATTGATTATTTTTTTAAAAATCATTCAAATGCAAACCTATTGATAAATGCCAATCAAAGTGACAATGTAAAAGCCAAAATCCTGGATTATTTGCCCTAAATCTGAGTCTAACGTAACCAGGGAAGCTGAGAGCCGCAGTGTCTTTATATGGAAGCTTTTTCCCTTTCAAATTTAATTTTTTAGTTGCTTCAGATGTGTCATTTGGATTTTTGAAAACTCCACTATCAGCCACTTGAAATTTGTGTCCATGAAGATGTATTGGATGAGAAATTTTATCATCAATATTGTAAACAATAATTTCAGCTTTTGATCCTAAAGCAATTTTCAAACGATGTATACATTTGCAGATTGTAACATTTCCATCTTTTAAGCATCCTTTATCTTTTAGAGAATCACCATTGCAGAACATTGATTCATCAATACTGTCTTTTTCAAGAAGTAAAGGAAATGGTGGATACTGAAGAGTAATATTATTGACTATCGCCACAAAACTTGCATTTGAAATAAATTCTGATGTCACAACTAAAAGTAATAAAAATTAATTAAAATAATAAAAAATTTTGAGTGAGGAGTGAGAATCAATATTATTATTTGGCCTAGTTAAGCAAATTCATAGATAATCACAAATAACAAAACTGCTCAGAATAAAATTTCATTTTGATACCAAATTAAAAATTTCCTGTGATTTTTAGAGGTTGTAGATTTAGATTTTAGTAACGAACAATAATATATCAAAAAAAAAAATGTTTTCAAATGTTACTTTGAATTCAGAAAAATTGAAAATTTCGATAGTTTCAACTTGAGTTCCAAATCGCAGGATCTTTAATTACATTTTTTATGATCTTTTGTTATCTTTTCGAAGTAATGAATCTTTTTTTTAAAATTTTAATCAGATTCTCCAATAAAATTTTAATTTAACTTATAAGATTAAAAGAAGCGAAGAGAAGAACTTACAATTATAATCTTTGAGATTTTTTCTTTCATACATGATGCTATTGAGGATTCTAGGTGAATCAAGGAATAAATTGTGAGACTCATCAGGTTCAGTGTTTACAAGTTCATCATCACCATCATTGTCATATGCTTCAGCTTCTGTTATTGCAATATCTTCAACTTTTGGTTTTAATGAATTAAAAAGCTAAAAAATTAAAAATTTTGATTCAAAAGTAATGAATTTAAAGTTAGGTTTTGTAATTTACAATTTTTTTAGGATAAACATCTTCCCAAACAGGCATCGGAGTGTTAGTGAAAATTATTTTCGGTTGTGTTGCTTTTACTGGACTTTTTTGATATCTTAAAATTGCAAATGCTTCAGTTTTCTTCCAACATGGTTCCAATTCTCTAACTCTAATCCAATAATCTTTAAAACCATCTTTATTGGCATCAATCACAATATCATAACGTTCACCTGATAAATAATGAAGTGTATCAGCTACAATTGGCTTTACGTGACTCAATTCTGTTGCAATTATTGTAAAATTATGATTTTCAATTTGAAACTGATAAGGACAGACATTTGTAGCACTATTGATTAATCTAAATCGAAAACGTTTGCCCTTCTCGACATAAAAAATTGTCAATGGTGTGCGTGTATATTCTTCATTTGAATTTCGGAATTTTCCTCGTCCATTTATGAGCATAGACTCTGTCAAAGCAGATCGTTTTGCCATACCGGGCAAATAATTGTCAGAATAGTCATGCATCCAATCAGAGGTGAAAATAACATGTTGCGGTAGGTCATAGTCATAGAGTTTGTCATTCTTCGTTTCTCGCACAATAAGTGCGCCATGAATGCCGTCAGCTTTTTGATTGCCTGAATGTGAATGATAGAAATGTGTTCCGGCATCGTCAGCTTTGAAAATATAACGATATTGTGAGAAGTAAGGAATTGGACATTGAGTTAGGTAAGGAACACCGTCACTGAATTGTGATTTGACTTGTCTCATTCCGTGCCAATGAATGCTTGTTGCTATCCCTTCAGCTTCATTCAGAACATCAACAACAACAATATCATTTTTACAGACATTAATTGCTGGCCCAGGAAGTTGAAAATTGATGCTTAGAAAACCTCGTTGAAAGCCATCAGCTGTTACACACTTTTTCAAAAGGCATGATGTTAAATTTCCATTCATGCAATCATTGCAAGCTCTAAAATTAACAAACTTTATTTGATTTTGTTTTTATAAGATTTTTGAACTTACCCACTCATTATTTGATAAGCTTTTATTACGAATTTAAAATAGCAAACTTTTGTTTTTCCATTGCTACAATCTCTAAAACATGACTGACCAGGAATTGAAAATTTCATGATATTTTCTTCAATATTTCCATTATCTATATTCTTATAAAATACATTAAGAGCGTTTTGTGCAGTAAATGGAAAAATAAAAAATCCTTTAACTAATTGTATAACTAGTAAAATTGTTAAAATTTTTCTTATCAATCTCATCATGTCGAAGTATTAAACAAGACTGAATGTGAGAATTTTACGAGAGAAAATTTAATATGTTTGTTATCTCTCTGTGTGACTTTTAATCTCTGACCTGAGGTTTGAATATGTCAAGTCAAATAACAAATATTATCAACAAATTTGTTTGACATACATGAGAAAGCGATTGGAATATATAAAAATAACCAAAATTTTAACAAATTATCAAGACTATAAAAATGATAATATAAACATTAGTTTTTAATTGAAGGTAAATTAAAGGCTGGACTAGATACTAATCTGCGTAATAAAAATAGTTAATATAAAGCTTGCTATTGCATGCAAAAGTTAATTGATAGAAACCGTAAATTATTTTTAATTAATCGGATAATTTTTCGAAAATTTTCTAAAGAAATTTTAAATTTATGGAACAGTTGCAAAAAAGTTATAGCGAACATAAATCAGTTAAATTAATTTTTAACAAAAAAAAATCTTTCTTAAAAAAAAGTCGACTGAATGACATCACAATTTTTTTATTATTATGGTAAAATGACGTCAAAAACGAATATAAACAATCGAAAACCTCGTGGTTTTTCCAACATTTTTCCATTAAGGAATTTGGAACGTGACTATTGAGACATGACAATTATACAAGAGAAGTATATAAGTTTTACATGAATTCCAACTGTTATGTAATCAATATATGCGCATGAGTTAGAAGTTTTGGATGATTTCAATGTTCCATTGATTTTTTTCCACTTTAACGTCTTTTCCATAAATTGTGGTGGGGATGAAGGGACGAAATTTCAAAAACTGTGAAAACACTTTTTATTTTTTTAATTTTTTGGCTAAGTATAATTGGTATTTAAATAAAATGTAGAAATGTAAAGGAAAATGTTGTTGTTTTTGAAAATATATAAAAAAATTTTCTAACGGTTTCACCCCTCAATTTGAAAAAAATGTGCTTTTCATTGGAAACTTCCAAAAAATTATTAAAGTTTTCCATTGGATTTTCCATCATTTCCATTCACCATCATCCAGGATATCGATTTTTCAATAAAGTCCAAAAGTTCCCTAAGAAGAAACGTCGGTGAAAAATTTTCTCGTAATAAACTTGCGGAAAATTTAGAGTTAAAACTTTGAAATTCGCAGAACTAATTTCTGGTAGTGAAATTTAAGAGACGTAAGTAAAACTTCTGCTTCAAATCATCATATGAACATCAGAAAAAGTTGGGAGTGAAAGAAGCAAAGAAAAACTTTCTTCAGGAAAAGTTTTGAAACATTCAAATTTGAGAAAAATAATCAAAAAGAAGGAAAAGCATCGAAGGATGTTGAGGTGTGCAATTAAAATAAATGAGAAATTATTAGAAAAATTTCAAAATTATTGCCACTAGAAATAATCAATTTTTTTCTTTCGCTCCTTATACATCTCTTTTTTCATTCATTGGTTTTCCCACTCATGAAATCTCATTTTTAATTTTTACATTATATACTTAATTGCATGTATCAGTGACGTGAGAGAAAAATAGAACTTTTCCATGTAGTAGATAGAGAAGAAAAAACTTTTTATTTTCCATTTTTGGAATAGAAACATTTTTCCAATTATTTTTTAATTTTCCAAAGCTTTTTATGTATTTAAATCACATCACGAAAGAAGAAAACAAATGTTGTTTTGTAGTATGTTCACTTGTGAATGAACATTTTTAGAGTAGAAGGAAATAAGATAAAAGAAATCATCCATTAAGCGATCAATAATCTATGAAATGTCACACAAGGGAAAATTTTTGGTTTGATCTACAAAAAAAAGGAATCGTGTTTGATATAGCTAATAGGCTTGTGAAGTAGTGCTCTTAAGAGATAAAATTTGAGAAGAGACACTAGAGAGTAGATAAAGAGAAAAAAATGATATATATTTCTTCAACGGTTACTAAATTCAATGAAATAATAAAACAGTTGGTAAAAATTGAAGAATAATTTTATTTATGAGCTTATAATGGTATACAAAAAAAATTTATTCTTTTTCTTAATTTATTTACAATTTTTTCATTTAAACTAATTTCTCAAAACCGTTAAAAATTTTAATATATAATATTTGAATTTTATTTGTCGTTATTTTTAGAAAAATTTAATAAATACCGTTAATTTTATTATGATATTATTAGAATATATATTATTATTATTTTTTATGATATAAAAAAAGAATATTTAGAAATTATATAATCTAAAACTCTTTTCAATAATATCACATGATGGTTCAAACAATTTATTTACGATATTTACCCAAATGTCACTAAATAGCTTAAATGTTAACATTAAACATGACTTTTAATTTAATCTCGGATCAATCATTAAATTTTCCATCATCGTAATAAACTTAATGTTTTCACTTTTTATTTCTTTCATTCATTCGTAGACATGTCGATGTCTCGTTTAATAGATAATGCTTAAGTTACCAAAAGGCTTAAAAAAAAAGAAAAAGGGAAAAAAATCGAAAAAGGACCAAGAGCTTTTCACAGAGGAAGAGTTCGAGCAATATAAGCGAGAACATCAGGCGCAAGCTCACGCCGAAAGTGAAGAGCAGCATCAGCAGCACGAACATCAAGAGAAGCCAAAGGGAGAGAATGACGAGGAATGGTCACGATTTGCAGCGCTCACAAGTGATATCGATTCAATTTTAAAGAGAACACAAGAAAATCTCGATCACATCAAGACTACTTCGTTTTTTCAACGCGTTCCACCACCAAGTCAAAAGAAAGTCGAGGAACAAAAGAAAGCAGAAGAGGAAGCTGAAGAGAGACGAAGGCAAGAAGAAGCTGCAAGAAAGGAACAAGAAGAAGCAGAAAAGGATCCAGCAAAACAACTTCTCAACGCAGTCGTTGAACTTTCCGATTCAGAAGAGGAATCTGACGTTGACGATTCTGCTTTTGATACAACTTTTATCGATAAAGTTGAAGCTGGTGAGCTTCCATTAGCTTACGTAGCAGAAGAGGAAGAAGAAGAGCAAGATTTAGGACCAGATCCATTCGACACTGGCTACGCTGAAAAGGTTATCAAAGGACCCGAAGTTTCAGCCCGTGGCAAGAAAATCGTTGACATCGGTGCAGCTGTCAGTGTTTTAACAGGAAAAGTTGAATCAGCAGCAGCAACCACTACAAAAACAAGACGACAACGTCGCGGAATTCAAAATTTATTGCTTGAAAGTTTTGAAGTTGAAGAAGGAGAAGCAGCAGCGGCAGCAGTTGCAGAAAGTGAATCAGTTCCAAAAACTATTTTAGATGAACCAGCAGAATTAGCTGAAGAAGTTCCCATCGACTTAAGTGTTTCATTGCATTTAAAACTACAGCCAAAGAAAGAAGAAAATAAAGACGACTTAGATAAAGATCTTGAAGAATTTGATATTGTCAAAGACGACGATGAACTATTAGCTGCAGCTAAAAAAGTTATAGAAAGTGAGCACGATAATACAAAACCAGCTAACACAACTACAGATCTTGATTGGTCTGAATTTGAACTTGAAAGAGGTATCATAAAATTTTTATAAGGTAAACGCTTAAATTTATTTTTTTTTTAATTTAGAAAAACCAATAAGACCACCAGCACCAGCTCGCCCAGCTAGACCAGCAATCAAAGAACTTATTGGCTCTGACGACGACGACGATTTTGATTTAGCTGACGATCCATTTGATACAACATACGTTGAAAAAGTTGTACCAAAGCCAATTGACTACGACGACGATTTCGACCCACGTGCTGCAGAAGAAGACGACGAAGATTTTAATCCACGAGCAGAAGAAGAAAATTTATTTGATTCAGAGGGAAAAGTTCCAGCGTCAAGTTTAGGGGTTACAAAAAACGACTTATTAAGCGCAAGTCACAACGATCTTGCTAGTATTGCACCAACTTTAGCACCAAGTGCAGAAACAGAGCAAGAAGAAGAAGAAATCGATCCATTTGACACATCGGCTGTTGATAAACTTGTTGCACCAGGCAAAACTGAACTCAAATATTTAGAAAAAGAACTTCTTGAAAGTGACAAAAAGAAAGATTCATTAAGTGACGACGATTTTGATCCAAGAGCTGACGAAGAACCAAAACCATCAGCAGAATCTTTGAAGCACCGAAAATCATCGTTATCACTACAAATACCAGGAACAAGACTTGTCTCATTTGCAGTTACATCACCAGATTTATTAAAAACTGATTCAGAAGCTAGTAGTAAAATTCAAAAACCTTTGACACCTTACTACACTCGTGAAGCATCTCTACCGCTTGAAGAAGAAGCAACTGAAGTTGATCCATTTGACACTTCATTTGTACCCTCAATAGCACCAACTAAAATTGAACTTGATTTAATTGAAAAAGAGATTTTAAAAGCACCAACACCACAATCTATTGATTACGACGACGACTTTAATCCACGTGCAGTGACTCCTGAACCACCAAAAGAAAATACAGATTTACTATTGGCAGCTGATATTCACGATATAAAGGTACTTACACCAGCAAAAGACAACACTCCTGAAGAAGTTGATATTGATCCATTCGACACATCCATTGCGAATAATATAGTGCCAGGTACTACTGAGCTCAAGTTATTAGAAGACGAACTAATTGATAAAAAGCCTGAAGCACCACCACCTACTGACATTCTCTCAGATACACAAGATCATTCGATTTACGTAAAAATCTTAACACCACAACCCACTGGCTCACTTGATTTAGAAGAGCCTGAAGATTTTGATCCATTCGATACTTCATTTGCGACAAATTTAGCACCAGGTGAAACTGAAATAAAACTCATAGAAAGCGAGCTTATAAACTAAACAAATTAAAAACAATCATGGCAAATCCATTTTTATTTATGGAAGAGGAGGTGAATGCAGCACCTACAAATGATGCTTTTGCAAATCCTTTCTTAGTTGAAGATGATGATGATGATGGTGCTGATTTTCCATCTGAAAATCCTTTCTCTGCTAGTAATCCTTTCGCTTTTAACGATACAGAACATGACGCAAGTGCAAATGATGCCAATTTTTTCATGGCAGAAGACGATGATGATGAAGTAGAAGAGCATAATCAACAGCAGCAACAAGTTGATCCAACTATGAGTTTCTTTGGTACGACAATCAATGAAAATGATGACATCAATTATCATATAAATGATGCAGAAAATACAAACTTTAGTGAGGCAGAATTAAATTCTGTTCAACCTCAAAGACCTGCACCGGCTACTCAACAAATGATAAACACTTTGACCCATCATTTAGATCAGACAAGCACGAGTCTGTTAGAGAAAATTCCAGTAACACGTAGTCCTAGTCCTGTGTCAATGCGTGATTTGCATTCACCCTCTCCCACGCCAGACGTTGGTGATTTATTAGATGTTTCAGATGCATTTGAGGCTGCAACTCAGCAAGAAGAGCAACAAAAGCAACAGCAACATGCTATCGTGAATAATCATGAAGAGCATAAGCCAAATAGACCACCACCACCTCGTCCTGTTCCTCCTCGTCCCACTCCTCCAACAACAGTTTCGACTCCAATTCAACCAGTTGATACAGCAACAGTGACACAACCAACACAAAAACAGCATGAAGAAGATTTATTTGATTTGTTTGGAACTGGACAAAAGAAACCACCACCTAAACCTCCAGCACCAAAATCAAAGGAAGATATATTGAGTTTATACACCCCTCCAACACAAGTTGTTAGTGAAATAAAAAAACCAGACTTATTGAGCGATGATATTGACTTTACTGAAACAAAGGTAGAAGAGCAACCAAAGCCTACAACTCCTCCACAAGTAACTCAATCAACAAAAATTGCTGTCGTTCAACCATATGTGGATCAAACAGAAGTGCCAACTATTCCGCAAGCAATTGTTGAGCCAATTGTTCAGCAACAACCCAATGAAAATCATATGATCAATAATCGATCTATTCCGATGATTACAGAAGATATGGTAGAAGATAGACCACAGTCAGACTTTATGGATCCACCAGAAGAGCCTGTTCAGCAAAAGACTGAGATTTCACCAGAACATAGTCCAACAGAATCAGCCATAACTTCAGGTGGAATTCCAGCATCTAATTCAGGAAGCATTATCAACATGCAAATGCAAGAAATTGAGCCTGAACCAGCAGTAGTTGTTGAAACGCAGGAAGAAGCAAATCCTTTCACTGATAAAACACCAACACCTCAGAAAGAACAGCTTAAATTTTTAACTGAAAGACCAAGCGATTATCAGCATCAAAGGCCTACAACACCTGACCCAATTGTATCTCAACCTGAACTCGCTCCGATTTTTAATGTTGACCAGCCTACAGCACCAGTTCAAAATGTAAAACCTGCAAAACCTCCACCTCCAGCAAGAATCTCAAGTGTTTTGACTACAGTACAACAACCACCTGTTCAACAACATGTTGTAACTCAACATAATCCTATCGTTCCAGAAATTAAACAGACTGATGACTTTGATGATTTTGCAGCAAAGTTTGAAAGCACTGGAGCTCAAAAATCGACTGGCAATGCATTTCTTGATAGTCTTGGAACGGCATCAAGTTCAGCTGATGCATGGGGAGATTCATCAAATGACGCTTTTGGAGCATCAAGTACAACAAACGATGGATTTGGTGGTGATGATGGTTTCGACAGTTGGGATGTGCCAGCTGCACCTGAAAGCACACCCTATGCAAAAAGGCGTATGTCAAATGACTCAAATGAAGGCGATAGTTTTAATGTTTCAATTAAACCAAAAGTTGATTTCGATTATGGAATTGCACCTGCTCTTGCACCACCCTCACAAAAATCGCCATATTCTGGAAGTGCTTATTCTGAAGGTGAATTCAAAGTTTTTTGATTTCAAAAAAAATTTTTACTAACAATTGATGAGATTTTTTTTTTAAATTTAAAATATTCGAAAAAAAATCACTTAAAGTTTTAAATTCCAGAAACTTTTCATTTTTTATCCGCAGACTCATCACCACGAGTTAATCCCTTTGACAAAGGCTTTGAAGAACAAATTCCTAGTAAGTAATTTAAAATATAAATAATATTTGTTGATTATTAATTAATACTAACATAGAAATGCAACAAGAACGACGAGACTCAGAAGACTCTGGACCAGGCACACCTCTTTTCGATGAAGATGTTTCACAGCCGCTTGAAGATTTTCCAAGAATCTATTATACAGGCCCAGGATGGGAAATGCAATTGCGACAGCCAAACAAAAAAAAGATCACAGGTCAAAGGTTTTGGAAAAAAGTTTTTATTCGACTCGTGTATCAGGGTGACAATCCAATCATCCAACTTCTTAATAAAGACACAGATAAAGAACCGTTTCAAGAGCTTCCTCTACAGGGATGCTACTCGGTGTCAGAAATTTCCGCTCAACAGTTTGATAATTTTGGTAAAATTTTCACTGTAAAGTTGCAGTATGTATTTTACAAGGAACGTCCAGGAGTGCGACCAGGTCAAGTGTCTAAAGCTGAACGAATAACATCAAAGCTGAGCATGTTTGCAAAATATGCAATTGAAGGTGATTATCAGGGAGTGAAAGAATTTGGTAGTGATTTAAAGAAACTAGGAATGCCTGTTGAGCATGCTCCACAATCATCTGAGCTATTAAAGCTTGGATCGATGAACTATGAGCATATGAAGCAATTTTCAATGTGTATAGAAGAAGCTCTCTTTAAATTGAATGTTCATCGTGATCGAGCATTAACTTATAAGATGGAGGAAGTACAAGTGACAGCAGTTGATGAGATTTATGTGGAACAAAGTGCCGAAGGACATATCGAGAAGCAGATTGCGCGCGTTCGACTGTTTTTCCTTGGTTTTTTATCAGGCATGCCTGATATTGAATTAGGTCTCAATGATATGATACGACAAGGCAAAGAAGTTGTAGGTCGACACGATATCATTCCGGTAGCTACAGAAGAATGGATTCGTCTTGAAGGAGTTGAATTTCACTCATGTGTACAGCAAGATCAATATGAGCGCACGAGAACCATTAAATTTAAACCTCCAGATGCTTGCTATATTGAATTAATGAGATTCCGTGTGCGTCCACCTAAGAATCGTGAGCTACCATTACAATTGAAAGCGACATGGGTCGTAACGGGTAACAAAGTGCAACTTAGGGCTGACGTACTCGTTCCAGGCTTCACATCACGCAAGTTAGGTCAAATTCCATGCGAAGATGTTGCAATTCGCTTCCCAATTCCCGAGTGCTGGATTTATTTGTTTAGAGTTGAGAAACATTTTCGCTATGGTTCAGTAAAGTCCACACATCGTAGAACTGGAAAAATTAAAGGCATTGAAAGGTTTTTGGGAACTGTTGACACATTGCAGGAGTCACTTATTGAAGTGACATCAGGACAGGCCAAGTATGAGCACCATCATCGTGCTATAGTGTGGAGATGTCCACGATTGCCAAAAGAAGGACAAGGTGAGAGATATTTTTGTTGCTTATATTGCTGAACTTTCAGCTCATTTATATTTTAAAGGTGCTTATACAACTCATCAACTCATTTGTCGCATGGCATTAACAAGTTTCGATCAAATACCAGACCAGCTTGCACCATATGCTTATGTTGAGTTTACAATGCCTGCTACACAAGTTTCACATACAACAGTTCGTTCTATTAGTGTGCAAGAATCGGAAAGTGATGATCCACCAGAGAAATATGTCAGATATTTGGCGAGACATGAATATCGGTAAGAATTGCTATCAAAAAAATATCTATATGGAAAAATTTATTGATTTTCTATAATTTTATAGTGTTGGTATTGAACATACAATGGGTGAAAGTCAAAATGCATATTTGGCTGCAACAGCTATAAAAAAGCAGGTTATTCAAGAAGAATCAGCACCAACACCGATGGCGACACATAGTGATTCTGATTCTGATTCAAATTAAAGAATTGTGTAAGTAGCTGACTTCATCGTCTATCCAAATCTAAAATTATAATAAGACTATATATACAAAATTAAAAAATTTGCAATGATTAAGCTCAATGACGGCGATATTTCGTGAATGTGAATATAAAAATTTCTTCCTTTCACAAACTTTTTAAATGTTAAAGAAAAATGATAATAAGACAACAAAAAGAAAATGAAATTTTCCCGTGTGAGACGCACACAGTGGTGCTCTGTGTGTTGATTATTGAGTAATAAAGCAGATGTATGCAAGTTATACAATGTATTTAAGTGTAGCGAAATCAATAATTATAGAAAATAGACAATGAGACAAAAACAGAAACTAATCATTATTACTAATCTCTACTAAAAATAGCTTTTTTCGGAGATAAAGTATTTCCTAGTTTAGCGAATAATGCTTAAGAAAACTTTAATCCTAATATGTCTATTTATTCTTCTACAAAAACCTTATCCTTTTACTTACGAGACGCCTTTACGACAGCAGAATATTTAAATTACATAAATCACAAGCATCATCATGAGAGAAATATTGCGTGATATAAAATAAATTTAGAGGTAAATTAGGATATTCGATATATCGAGCGAGCGGAGCAAGTTGTGAAATGCTGAGAATAGACACAGAAATAACATTTAGTTATGCTTTTGTACATTGCAGTAGAAAAGCATCATTGTGGAAAAATTACAATGAATGATTCTTGTTGTGAAATATTTACAACATTTAAAATAAAACCAAAGTATTCATTAAAGATATAAGTTAAATGACATTTAGATAATTTACAGTATGAAATAATCTCATGAAATATCATCATACAACTAACACTAACCAAATACACACAAAAAGCAATTCCGTTAAAAGTAATAAATAATTTAATCCTCCATCATATTGTTTTTCATTAGTTACACTCGCAATGGCATGAAAATGGTAAATATTTAGAGATAAGTCCTTGCGAGTTCACAAGTAGACAATTTGATAGTTATTGAAAATATAAACAATTCGCTATTATATCGTTATTGAAGATTAAAAAATTAGTTTTTGACAATAAAAAAGAAATGATGGAAATTTAAAATTTTTGGCCACTTGTCAAGAATTTTCAATTTTTCCTTCACTACACAATTCACGTAGCGATAGTAACACTCAATGCAAATCGAAGAAATTGAAAATTCAATAAAATATACATAAAATGAACTTCATTTTCTTCGAAAGTGCAAAAATCAAAAAAGTATTCTATTTCTATCTCTATTTTACAATATTTTCTGTGTTATTTTTTAATTTCTATTCATGATGATGAGGTGAGAAAAAAAATTTGATTCAACAAAAAAGAGACGATCGAATGAAATTTTTCATAATTCTTCTCATTTATCAAACACTGATAATTTTCTCACTCTTTTATTTCATATATTACTACCATAATCATATTTGTTTTATCTTTTGTTCTCCAATGTGACATTAAAAACCTATTATATAAAATTTCATTATAATAATAATCGTTTAAACATTTGTGAATCATCGTACATAAAATACATTTAAAATTTTTTGCAGAATTGCACATTATTGCATTCATATACATAAAATATATTTATCCTTATTTCTTAATGTTGAAATCACGTAAAAAAATATATACACAAGTATTTACCAAAAATTGAATGTCTTATGTCGTGTGGTGATGACGTGAATAATTTATAATAAAAAAAGTGAAGAGTAATAGAAGTTTATGCAATAAAATAAAAGTTATCGCTAATTTACCAATGAGATATGCGCTGATGAAAACGAATTATGGTTGAGATGATTAAAGAATGTTTCATTAATTGAGTTATTTATAAAAATATCAAGGTAGAGACAGTTCCAAAAAAAATTTTTATTTTTCAAGCTCGCCTACTGACGTTGAAAAAAATTAGTACACCAAATTTTACTAAAAAGCTTTTGTAAAACTCTTAAATGAGCTGAATTTTCAATAAAATTTATTTAGTTCTGATAGATTTCCAAATATTAAGCACAAAAATAAAAGTTTGGTTGCAAAATACTTTGGGAATCAACAGAAAATCTCAATCAAAATTTTTTTATAA
>JACWBX010003343.1:0-10111 GCA_014622435.1 Polypedilum pembai
TAATCCTTTTGATAAGGTGAGCTCACTATGTATATGTATTTTATTTGTTAAAAGTAAGTCGATTGTTGATGGTATTTTATTTTTGTCCACAGGATAATGAGTTGGTTCATCAGGAAACTCAACAAAGAATGTACCACGGCACATTTCATTGTAGAGCAAATTGCCTGATCTGTTTGCTCTGACGCAGTTCCATTGCCGATGTCGTGCATTAAGATCTCCACATGCGAAGAAACTCTTTTGATTGTTGGACAGCTTTCTCAAATCATTAATAAGGAATTTATTGATACTATCATTGTCATTTGTGCCTGGTACATATAGTGAGTAAATGTTTGTATATTGATTGTTTGTTAAATAAATTTGGATACCAATATGTTCAAAAAATTTCATTTCCAATGAAGGCAACAGTTTGTGTTTTATTGTCTTGTTAACAATTATTGCAACACCACATTTTCTCTTTTCAGGGCGATCTAATCTGTAAGTTGTAAATTTAGTATTTGTTGGTAATTTCATGTCATCTTTCAAGAAAGTCTCAGATAAACAGCAGATGTGAATATGATTTGTCTCCATATAATTGTAAAGTTCGAAGATTTTGTCGGAAATGCCATTACAATTCCAATAAGTTATATTAATTTTCATATTGTTATGATTCATTTTGAAGATGGACTTGTGTATTTCAATGCGATTTTTCCTAAAATTTGGATTTGCTCTATTCTTGTTTTTACAGTTGCAAGTGTGTTGGTCATTTCCAAAAAGATTTCGAATAGTTCTTCGCTGCTTCTGAGTTGATCTTTTTCAATTACTGTATCATTTAAGTCATTAAATACTGAAGTATTATTAGTTTCATTGAGATTTGTCCAGGGTTTTCTGTTGTTGTTATTGTTTAATAGGGGAAAATTAAAATTGTCTAGTTGTGGCGCATGTTGAAATGTTTTTATTTTGTTTTGTTTAGGTTTAGTTCGATTGTTCTCGCGTCTATTTTGAATTATTTCCATTCTTTTAGGACATTTTTGATAGAAAGCAGTGTGATTTCCTTTACAAAGGGCGCAACAAAGTTTTTCATTTGGAATTTTGGGTTTTTCATCATTCTTATTTAATATATGTGGACAATCATTAGATTTGTGTTTATCACCACAACGTAGACATCTTGACTCCATAGAGCAATTATTAGCTCCGTGACCAAAGCGCATACAGTTGCTGCATTGTGTTGGACCATTGCGTGAGTTTCTATAATTTTCCCATCTTATTCTAATATAGGAAATAATGAGAAAAGGTAGATAACAATCTCTATAGAGACAAATTTCATGTAAATAGACGATAAGTGTCACCATTTTTCAATAATTTGATGCTCAAAGAAAGAGTTGAGTGAGCGGAAATGAGTTAATTAAAGGCTTTCGCTCTTTATCCCTTTATCCGAAAATTTTCAATCGCGATAATTCTTTTTATTTAGTCCCTTCAATCCTCTTTTCATACGCGCGGGACGTGCTTTAGTGTGATTACTTTGCTAAAGGGAGCAGGTGTAAATAGGATTTTTGAATAAAAATATATTAAATTTAATTTTTCACGCTATAACTCACACACACACACACTTGCAGTCAGTTCATGTAATTTGAATGTGTGAGTTTATATTTTTTATGAAATATTGAATAGGACATGTACATATAATAAAAATAATCCCGTTTTCTGACAAAATGGGGAAAAATGTGTAAAAGGGTTTTATAGGGAGAAGAGTTCTCTCTATAGAGAGGAGAGAATTTTGTCTAAAGGGTTTAGTTGGATTTTAATTTTTAAACTAATAAAAGTCCATTAAAAATTATTACGTATTTCTCTTTTTGTTTTATCAGTAAATTTTTGATAACATTTGATTCAATTTATAAGAAATTTTTATTTTGACGTAATTTTCAAGTGGAATTCTTATCAAAAAAATTTATATTTTAGCAATCATTCGTTGTTGACGTCGATTAATGACGAACATAATAATAGCACACAAAGTAGCAACTGCTGTCGAAATGCTAAGAGCTATAATTGTGAATTTTGTCCAAAAGTCCATTTTATAATCTTCACATTCGCATGGCTCTTGTTCTGTAGTTGTTGCAACACTTGTGGTTCTTCCAAATTCCCAATTGTAGAAACACGTGCTTAATTCATTTTCATTATCAAAATCAATTCCATTCACATTGGTGATTGTGTCTGTTACACATTCATTGCCTTCTCCATAAAAGCTTCCTAATCGTGGAAATTTTCCAAAAAAACCAGGCTCAATTTCATCAAGCTGATTAAAGCTTATATCAAAAGTCCATAAACTTTCTAAAGTTCCAAATGCATTAGAATTTAATCTCTTAATATTGTTATTATTAAGATTGAAGTAAACAAGATTTGGTAAATCGACAAAAGAATCAACTTGAAGTGATGACAATTCATTATTGCTGAGTGCTAGTTGAAATAATTTAGGCAGAGATTTAAAAACGTTTGATTGCAACTCAACAATTGTGCAGTTATGGAAATTCAAAAATTCTGAATTTTTGTTGTTTTCAAAGAGTTGCGATGGCAAAGATTCAATTGGATTGTTAGAAATGTCAAGAGTAGTCAAATTTGTAAGATGACTAAATGGAAGCGAATTGAGGTTTGTTAATGAATTTTGAGAAATTTGAAAGTTTTTCAAATTATTTAAACCTCTCAAAGTATTATATTCAAGTGTTGTGATTTGATTTTCACTCAATATTAAATTTTCTAACGTAGTAAGTTCATCAAAAGCACCAGCTGGAATGTTTGTTAATTGGTTTGATCTCAAATTAAGTGTTCGAAGTTTTTTAAATTGATAGAAAAATTCAAAATTTACTGTCTCTAGTCCAGCATCAAATAAATTGATTGAAATTAAATTTGCATGACCATTCAGAAGTTCTTCAATAAATGAAAGTTCATATTTTAATCCAGCAAATGAAATAGCTTCAAGAAATTCCAAATGACTTAATGCATCGTTATCAATAGTTCCATATGATCCTAAGTAAAATTCTTTAAGATTTATCAAATCATTCATTAAGTTCTTTGTTACTTTTATATCCTCATTATTAAGAAAATTCAACGTTTCCAAGCTGCCTAATCCATTTAAAGAATCATTGTAAATTTTCATAAAATGATTTGAAAAGAAAGTCAAACTTTTCAAATTATTGCAACTTCGAAAAGCACCATTGGGAATTTCAATTTCAGGATTTCGATTAATATTAATTGAATTAATTTTCCCACAAGTTTGTATTTCAAATGATTTTGGTCTTACGTTATCTAGTGCAAACCTTTCAACATTAGGAAATTGAGTTAGAAATTGAGGATGAAAAACTTCCATAGTGATAGCTACTGAATTTGTTTGAATATTTGTTACATCTTCATTCGTATTTCCATCTCGATGTATTCCATAAAATTGTAATGGAACTGAAGTTGATGTGATGTTTGCATTAGTGATGAAACATGAATAATAACTCGATGTGCTTGTAATAAGGTTTACAAAGTCACAATAAACTTCTTGTGGATCTTGAGCACTTATTGACAAAATTTTAAAAAGTATTATTATGAAAATTGATCTGTAACAATTGGATTAAGATTATAAAATTATTAATTTTTAATTTATACAGCTTTACCTCATTTTAGCAATGCTTTATGTTATTTTCTTGACGTTTATTAATTGACTGAATCGAAAACACTTTTTGAGCATTTTATATTGGAAATTGATTACAATTAGGTAAGTACAATCAATCTCAGATAAAGATATCTCATAATTTTTTGTTTTTAGCTAGGTATTTCAATTTTTTCTTGAACTTATCTTTAAATGACTCATAGAATTGAAAATAAATTTTTCAAGTCATAATAAACATACTTTTACGTCAAAATTGTATCTTACTCTTACTCAGTTTAATTACTCCTTTAATTTTGATTTTAATTCATATTTGAAACACTGACACATATTTTATTTTTAACATTCTAAATCATTTATTCTTTACACAAACGCTTACGTTTGCATAACACAAATAAGAAAAACATAAGTCCTGTTTTAAGACTTTTTTATTCATTTCTCCTTGCCTGATAAATATGAAACAATCACTCATAACTCGGCAACATCTGCTCATCATTGGTTTCTCTCATTCCACAGGGTTTCGCTTATTATTGTTGTTTCATCATTATGTTACTAAGTAACTCCTTACAGACACATCACTCTGCATCTTTTAAAGCAAATAATTCTTCTTTTGGTTTCACTTTACATAACAAATAGAAAGGAGCCAGAAAAGAAGAGAAAAATAAACAATCTTAAAAAAAGGAATGCTTTTAGCAGTAACAAAAGGTGTTTGAAGGAAAATGAGCAAAAAAAGATGTTTGTTTTAAAATAAATTTTTAATATCATTTTACAACGAATGATATCCTGTGGAGAAGGTGAAATTAATGAAAATAAATTTTTTAAAACTTTGAAATTTTCTTCATAAATGTCAGTCATTCTTGCTAATCTAATGCTTAACGTCATTCCTGAAAATAAATAAATGTAAGAAACTTCCTTTCTTTCTTTTGTCACAATGAGGTCAGTCAATGAACTTTGTCTTTCACTATTTGACGATATTAAATTTCCTTAAAGATCTTTTTACTATGCAGAGGAGGGATGAATATAAATTGACAGTTGATGGTTAAAACCTGACAGTGTTGCTCTTTCACTTTATAATGAATCCACAATAGCAGTAAAAATTTTTTGGGTGATGGAATTATGTATGTTATAACATGCTAATGGATGAATCCTTTTTCAATGAAAAACCAGACGTCGATGTAAATTAATATAAGCTGCTCGCTTCAATCCCTCGTCGTCTTATGTGGTAAAACCATAACATTATGCTTATCCATCAATCATTTTTTCTACACTTGCTGTTATTTGTTTGTGTTTACATTAAAATGATTTTACTAAAAAATAAAAGAATTTTTTAAGAAACATCAGCAATATCTCATGCATGCAGACACTATCATCACTTTAATGGTCGCCTTTTTCATCGTTTAAAGGCAAAAGTCTCCCCTAAAATATTTCTTGAAGCTAAAGGGAGAAAAAAAAACATTAAAGACACATTAGTATCGTTTAGCATACTTTGCAAATATTACTTTTCTTTCTTTGAGTTAGAAGATTGATTAATTTATCGATTATCATTCACCACTCACAATTTTACATACATGGCTGAAGAAAAAATTGGGAATGAAATATTTGATGAAATTTATTATGTGTGTTATGTGTGGACATGCAGAGATTTAGAAACGAATGAAAAATTCAATCCCATTTTGGTGGCAAAAGTACGAAAAAAATAAATATCAACATGTACGTATCAATGGGCGCGCGCGTTACATTCATCAATCAATCTCTTATGCCTTGTTAAGCGACGCCTTCACACACTCACAACAATAACAACATCAAAACAAATGTGGAGAACGGGGAAAAAAGCGAGTGCAAAAGAAAAATGACTTTTATTCCTGTTTTTACAATCCATTAAACAATTTTCCCGTTGCTTGCAGACATTCTTTACTTCAACTCTCAATATTTAATGCAAAGTGATTTATATGCGCTCGAATTGGCAAAAAGAACTGCTTCGTTGTGAGAGAATATGCAAAAGATGAGTAAAGAAGTGTGATTGTATGTGAATATGTTGATTTGTGATTGCATTTATGATAGTCAAAGCATAATATTTCATACTTGACTTAATAGCAAATTTTTTTTCCTGTATTGTGCTGATATAAAGAATAAATGAAAAAGAAGATTATTTTAAATTTTGGAACATTGAACTTTATTTTATTTTTTTTTCTAACAGGCACATAACATTTTATTTGAGGCAAATTCTATGAGTAAATCCGAGTAACTAAAAATGCGTTACAACTTTCCTTTGAAAGAATATTAACAGAAAGCATAACGTACTTTTGGTTAATCGGAAAAGCAAATTACAAAACTTATTTTTGTAAAATCGAGGGAGTGACAGCTTCGAAGAAAAGAAAGAAAAAATTTAAAACGAAGAAAAAATGTAGAAAATGTAGAAAAGTGTAGAAAAATAAAACAAAAACTAAGTTTTGAAAAATTCCTTAAATTTTCTTGAATTAGGTTTCTTAGAACTATTTAGATTATTTCTGCCAATTTTTTAAGCCTTTATTGAAAGTTTTGGAGCTCAAATCTTCCTAAATCATGAAATATTCATAAAATAAACAAAGATAAAAAGTTTAGAAAGTGTAGAAAAAATGAAGAAAAGGGAGAAAAAAATTAAATCTTTTTTCGAAGCTATCACCAAGTGTAAAATACAAATTTTCTTAAATTTCTTTGTTTTTAATATTTGAATAGAAATGATTTATTTTTAAACAGCTTTATCTCGCAGATGAAATTCATTTCTTATATTTCAATAATAATTAAAACAGAAGAAAATGAGATTCGTTATTTAAAATTAAACTAGAGAGCCAAACAAAGACAGTCAACTGTTAATTTTTTAAATTCTGAACACATAAATATCGAAAATATCCTGAAAATCGTTAACTTCATTTTAAAACTAACACTTTAGAGATTTTAAACAGTAACTACGATTGATTCTATACAGTTTTTTAAAATTTAAAATAAAAAAGAAATTTTTGATAAATTTAACGTATTTTTTGAATTAGTAAATTAGCCAGATTTACTCGTCGTATAAAAGTTGAAAAATTGTTTTAGTTAAATTTTATGAAAATTTGTTTACAAAACTTTGTTTATAAACATTGACGAAAATGACGTCAGAAATCTTAACAAATTCTTCAGAATTCTTTTCATCTTGACTTAATTTATCATGAAATTAACAGACTGTTTGGCTCTAATAATAATTATTCTTAAATTTGAATAAAAAAAGTTATAAAATATATTATGGAAGTAGTATTCGAAAAAGTAAAGAATTGAAGGTCACTTCAGCAATGGCAAAAATGGATTTTAGCTAAAGTTGTCATAACGCATGCGATATAAAAACTTTTTTTGGTATAAAAATTTAAAAATTTTATATAAAATTATGAAATTATTTTTTGTTAATCTGTTTTGTATATTTTTTCTTGTAATATTTTGCACCTCTTATTAAAAGCTTTAATATAATTTTTTCACTTGTAAATTTTATGTTTGAGTAAATTTATAGAAATATTTTTAAACATTTAGTGAGGTAATTGTGTTGAATATTTAAAAACTACTTTTATGAAAAAGTGTAAACACCGAAAGCACTTTTTTATATTTTGTGATTGTGAACATTTTTTTTGCATTTCACTTATAAAAGGCATAATAATAATTTTTTAACTTATTTAAGCACCGATACCAGCTGGTTGAGATTCATTTTGAAATTTGTGATAAATAGCGCGAATAATGATGAAGAAGTAGATAGCGAGAAGTAAATAAATGAGTTGTGGAACTAAAGCAACCCAATGAATGCCACCGACAAATGCAATAATTGTTGCTAAAGCAATGAAACCAACTTCGATTGCCAAAACAACATAAAATGGGAAAACTTTTTTTGCATTGCGCTGTAAAGAAAAATAAAAAAATTCATTAAATTATAATAAATAATAATTACGAATTTTAACTCACTGTTTTCATTCCTGAGATTAAGTAGATTGCAATAATCAATATAATGATAAACAAAATAATTGCGATGATGACACCAGCAAGTTGTACTGAAAATCATTCAAAATTAGTCAACTGTCAAAAATTTTGAATTGTCATTGTTGTACATACCATTACAATTATCGCCTGCACAATTATTTGTGATTAAATTTATAAGTTCACCTGCAGAACCCAAAATTCCAAGAACGCAACCAACAATAGATAACCTTGTAAAAGAAATTTATATTAAAATCATTTCTTAAAGTTTAGTTTAAGGTCAATGCTTACCATCCAATGATGTATCCACCAGTCTCCAATTGCCAGCATCCACAACAGTTATCGTCAATTGCCATTTTAATAATTTATAAGCAAATTTAATTTTCAACTTGAAGAAAATGAGAACAAATCTTCTTATATCAACGCTTACTGACGACTGAATGGCTCCTAAATATTTATTTAAGTCGCAAATTAATTTGTGGATCTTTAGTGACATGCGCATCATCGACTCTCACATATAAAGAAATAACTATGCTTAGGAAACTAAAACGTAAAACATATTATGCAAAAAAAAACCCTCCCGAATGATTAAAAATAGCTCAAGGTCATATGCGTGAATACAAGGAAAATATGATTCGATTTATGCTTGTGTGATGTAATAAAATTTTTATATCAACAGCTGGTGTCAAGATGCTACAAAATTTAATTTTTCATAGTTGCGAGAAGATTTGAAAAATTTTATGATGAAATATAGTGAAAAAATGTAAAGTTTTCTGCCACTGCCTACTAACCACTTCTACATTTTATTGTATTATAAACAAAGGCTTGTTGCTTCGTGACTGTTTTCCAAATATGATTTTTTATTACTTACTGGGGAAAACGAATATTTAACTATGTCACACAATCATTTGAATTCTGAAAAAGCCAAGGTCAAATATTTTCAAACATACTGTTAGATTTTATTTCGTAGAAGAATTCTTTTTGTATTGATCATTTTTATTGAATTTATTTTCAAATGATTTTGCCTTGGAAGTTAATTAAGTTGAAATCAAACTTTATCAATAAGTAATAATAATAAAACTTTTCTAGTTAGTATAAAATTTTTCTCGAATTTCACCTATGTTCATTAGTATAGAATCTTTGTCATTGAATTAAAAATTTATGAAAACAAAATACTTTTAAAAAACTTTTCTGACTAAGCAGCATAATTGGTTCTTGGATTATTTTTTTCACTCTTAAATCTAAGATACAACTCACGAAGGACAATGTAAAAATAGATCTGAATAACAGCATAAAGTATCGTGCCACCAATACCTTGTGTTTGGCTCTTTGAAATTGCCACAAATAATCCCAAAACTGAGAGGACTGCACCAATGCATGAAATTACAAGCGCTGGAAAAACTCTTGAGTGCTTTCGCTGTAAATATTCAAATGAAATTCATGTTGTAAGTTACGGATTTTTATACTTACATTTCTAATTCCAGAATATAAGAGTGCATAGATGAAAAAGAATAAAAGCAAAACCAAAATAACAATTGCACCTACTATCCAATTTTCTGTAATCATATAAATTTTTAATAAAAAGAAATTTAAAAAAAAAATTCATTTCACCTGAGCAATTGCCATTATATTCACAATTTTGAGCATTATTGATAATATAACTTCCAGCTGCTAATATTGTCATAGCTAAACCGATCATTCCAAGCCTGAAAAAAAATTCAAATTAAAATTTTTATAATTTGATAACAATAAACATTCTTACCAGCTGATTATGACACCACCAGTTTCCAATTCAAAACATCCCAAAAAATTATTTACTAAAGGCATCTTTGTTTTTATATGACTTGAACTGTTCAAATATGTTTAACGACTGAAGTGTCTGTTCAAACTCACGCAGCATAAAGAACATTTTCGACATGAATTCACGAATTCTATTTTTATGAAAAAAAAAATGTTTTTTCGGATTATAGTTTCAAAACCGGTTTGCTGTGCTAATTAACATTTTATGATTAACACAAGATTCACTGTTTTGAGTAAAATTTAAGAAGTTTTTTGTCAAAAAAAATTCATCATCTTCATATTTTACCTACTCACATAGGTCAGTATCATTATATATTGAGAGAAAAAAATTTTCATTGTTGATCTTCTAAAAAATTTGTTTCACCTTGAAGCTGAAAAAGAGCGCGCGTGTAAAATTTTGTACAATACGCTTCGTTTTTCATTTAGGTTTTTTTATTTTGAAAATTTGATGAAATAATTCAAAAGTTGTTTTATAATTGAATTTTTGTGATTTAAATTCTATAGCCTGATCGTTGTCTACCTTGCTTGAAATTAATGAACAATTGAAGAAGAATAATAAAGAAGTAAACTTGAATTACTGCAATAAGTATTGAGCCACCAATTCCTTCTTTTATACCTTTAGATACAGTACCAAAAAGTGTTGAAATTGCTCCAAATGTATAAACTGCTGAGACAATAAGAGCAGGAAGAACTCTTAAATGTTTACGCTAAAAA
>JACWBX010003343.1:10360-28802 GCA_014622435.1 Polypedilum pembai
TGAATTTTATTTCCTAGCAATAATGTCAACAATTTAATGTTTATTTACTGAATTATTTTATTAATACTCACTTAATTAAGACACTTTTTTGAAAAATCATCTCGCATTTTAAAAAAAATTGATTAAACGAACACGTTAACTTTACAATCAACATAGTAATATTTATTATGAAGGTTGTAAGGTAAAAATTTTACAACATTCGAAGTAAATTCTACTATTTTATTGTAAGTTTTAAAAAAACAAAAATTTTACTATATTTATTGTAAAATTTAGATTTTTTTACAACAAATATTGTAAAATTTCATTTACTACGATTTTACAACGCGAATTGTAAAATTTTTTTTCTGAGTGTACAGTACCAAAAAGTGTTGAAATTGCTCCAAATGTATAAACTGCTGAGACAATAAGAGCAGGAAGAACTCTTAAATGTTTACGCTAAAAAATTTAAAAATTAAAAACTTGAAGGAAAAAAATTTAATTAATTCCTTACATTTCTAACTCCAGAAAGTAGAATTAGGTAAATTAAAAAGAAACAAATCAAACTGATTAAAACAATGGCACCAATAGTGTAAAATTCTAAAATAAAGTTATTTAAAAAATTTATTTTTGAATGATGATTGTTTATAAATAAACCAGTGCAAGAGTCATCTTTTTGACAGTTAGAAGAATTAGAAAATAGAAATAATCCGGTGCAAAAAATAAAAATTAAAGTTCCAATCATTCCAAGCCTGGAAGTTTAAAATTTTAATATTGATAAATAATACACATTTATGCTCTATCTCACCAGCTTATGACAACACCACCAGTTTCGAGATCACAACAACACAAAAAACTGTTGACCAAAGCCATTTTAATTTTACTTTCACGGAATTTTAACAAAATTTATCTTCAATGATCAAGAATTGCGACGCGACTAAAATTTCTTGCAACAGACTCTTTAATTGGATAAAAAGAAAATATTGAGTCAAGGTTAAAAGAGGCAAAGAGGGAAACAGTGGGGAACTGATTAGTTTATGATACATGCTTGCTCATTTTGACTGTGATCAATGTCGATAGAAATTTTATTTTAAATGCGTTACAAACATGACTTGAGCTCGAATAATTGTTTTTAAATTTCAAATACAGATTTTTTCGTTGCCAAAAATTGAGAGTGGAGAATAAAATTTTATTCTCACTGAATTTGATTGAAAACAGGTTTCGTTACATCTTCTATTTGTTTTTGTTTTTTTTTAAATGCTGAAAAAGTAAAACAATGAACTAAAGTATTTGAGCTAAAATTAAATTTTATATTTTAAAAACAATTTTCTATTTAATAAATTAACAAATTAATTCTAAGTAAATTTTCTTTAAGTCTTATAAAATTTTGGTAACATTAGACAATCAAGTTCTTTCTACTTTCAATCAGTTTACTCTAAATCGGTGAAAATAATTTGTAAATCTTCTAAACTACTGAAATCATCATTACTGCAACTATCAAAGTTTCTCGGCACTAGCAATGCTACAGGTAACTGTTCTGCCATTACAGAATGGTGTGTAACAAGTGATGTTACTGTTGGAAAAAACTTGCTTGCTCCTTTAATTCGATAACCGCGCTTCGATTGCAGTATTAAGTAGTGAACAACTTTTGATGGCTTTGTCGATGGCACGCGGAGGGAAAGAATAAAGTTTGCAGACTTGCATGATCCCTTGTGAATGATAAATGATCCTGGGCTTTGATGTCGTAGCATTTCAAGTGAAAACTTTCCAAGCAATCCACTTTGATACCAGCTGTTGCTGCTGAGATCTTCTGCTTCGACCTCAATCTGTTGCTGCTGCACGAGACTTGTCTTGCATGACTGACCAAAGATTTCATAAATGCCTGATGCTACATATTCGCTATATTTTGGCTGTTGAGGAAAATAAATCATTAATATTTGAAGATTTTTAAAGTACAATTAAAAAACTCACTTCCACATCTGACACTTCATGCAGTCGTTCATGCTGTTGTGCTTGTGAATTTTTTCTCAGAAGAAAATTGTTGAAGCACTTGTAAAAACTTTTTTGATTTTCCTGTTTCTGCTGTTGTTGCTGCTCTCTTAACTTTTTAATGATTTTCTTCTCCTCATTTGCGACACTTGCTGCATCTTCAACTGTCGCTTTTTCCTTCTTCATCGTCTCATCACATTTAGTTTGACTTTTCATGATTATTCGCTTGCAAGTGCTCTGAAATGAAAATAAAAAAATGAAAATTTTTTGTATAATTTATGAATAAAATTTTTGTTTGAGTGTCCATTGCAACTGCAGTACTTTTAGATGATAAAATATTGTTAGTGTCATGCATATATCTTCATAATTCACATAAAAAGATCCCACGAGAAAATTGTTGAAAAGTTAGTTATTTAAAATATGAGATTGTTGCTGGCATGGCATGGCAGAGACGATTGAATGAATGAATGAATAGAATAGATAGTTAAAGTTTGGTTGAATAGCTCTCAAGCAATCAGACGAGAGAAGCGAAAGAAAAATTTCTTTATTATGTAAAATAGAATAAATCAGGATGAAAAGAGATAGAGAATGCATTTTTTGAATAAACCATAAATTCTTCTTCTTCTTTTTCTCGCGTTCTTTTTTACACCGTTGAAAAAAAAATTAAATTCCACTCATAAAGCTAGAATTTGAGATTCTCATAGATTGCACAATGTGCTGTATAAATTAAACGTTTGTCACAGATGAATGGAGAGTGGAAATGGTAATAAAGTTGAAACACAATGTAGGAGGGTGAAGATTTTTTGATTTCAATCTTAGATAGTGCGTTTTGTTACATTTTTCTATTTCATTTGTAATTTGTATCTATGTATAACCACATAAAAACAAATGTTATATATTCTATGTTATGAAATGAGAAATGCTTGTGCATTATTCCTACATGTTTCTGTAGTTACTAAAATTACTCTCTAATACAGCTCATTATGAGAAAAATACCAAACTTATGTCCATTTTATTAGTTCTATCTCTTGCCATGTGCTCAATAAATACCTCTCGTTATGTTGCATCAAATTGAAGGCTGTTACAGCGTAATGTTGCCTCATTATTCTCACTTAATACAAAGCAAAGAAAAGAAAGAAAACTCTTTTGATTCTTTTCAGCTGAATCATCATTGTGCAAGTATTCAATTTCAATCATGACATCATCATCTTGTCTTATATGATTTTTGAAAGATTCATAATCCACCCGTCACCAGAAAAAAAAATACATTGAATAACTAAGACATTTTTAACACTGAAGGGTGTTAAATCTTCTTATTACAGCCATTCATTCATTGTGCATCTTTGTGTTAGCATTCTAAAAGCCATAAATGACGAAAGATACATGTTATTTATTCTACAAAAATATCCAAAGAAGAGAGAAGAAATTTTTATGGTATTTCACCCATATCGCCATCATCATAAATTATGTTTGATGTTGAGCCACACAAAGAAATTGTTCCACAATATCGCGAGATTACAAATAAGCTCGAAATTCTTCTTGTCTGTTTCTTAATGGTTTTTATGCTTGTTGTCAATGATATTATGCTCGGTAATGTTCCTTTTCTTTCTATTTCACTTTATTCTTTACATTTTTTCTCCCTCACATTCGCTGATGAATCATCAATATAACGACAACCCCAAGAAGGAACATACATTATGATTCTCATTTCATTAGTTCGCGATAAAATCATGCAAGTAAGCATAGTTTATATAAGAAAATGCATTTTTTGGTGCGTTTCAATATCTTTTGAGGGTAATCTTAAGGCTTGTTTGGTTGTGTCATTATTAGGGGAATTATTACTTAAGTGAAGAAGGTTAATTTTGAAATTTAAATATTTTGTTGTAGAAACATTGATCTACATGTAGATGAACATAAAAATTTACAATTGTATAAATCTACAATTCTAGAAAAATCTACAATTTTAACATTTTTAAAGAATTTAACCCCCTTAAAACTAATAACTAATGGGGTCGAAAAAGAACAATTCTTGTCTAGCCAATGAATCACACAATGAAAAATGTTTCTGTTTATGTTGTTGTTACACAAAATTAATTTTTAACATGTTTTTACAACGATTAAAAACGTGAGTTCTCTCTTCTTTTGCCTTATCTATTTCTAATTTTGTTCTTTTACTTATATAAAAATGAAAAGAGTTTTGGGAATGAATTTTCAAATTGGTCCCTAGGTAGAATGTCTATTTAGATAGATATATCTATCTTTTTAGAGTTCATGGCGTGTGGAATGACTATAAAATGTTTTTATAAGGCAATAGAGTCGCACTGCAAACGCATAAATTGATAGATAACTTATCAAAGGCGACCGTCTGCATCAAATTGTACCATAATTTATTTACATTGCTTATAAGCAAGGGTCACTGTCACGTTTTAACGTATTTCTATCATCACCAGAGAGTTGTGAATGTATGACAAATATCCTTAAATCTATTTTAGTGAGTGACCACTTGAATGTTAATGCGATGAAGATGAAGCATTTTTATAGCCCGTGGACTACGATAATGAAGACTTTAGTAGGCTGAATGAATTCAACTTATGTCTGTTTATTTTCATGTACGAAAGTAGACGAGTAGTGTAAGATTTCAGTCTCATGGCCTTTGCCATGTTGCAGGAAACAAAATCTCAAGTCACAGATTGTTTATGTCATGAATCGTACACAAATGTGTGGTCAAATATCTTTCGACCGTCATAGCAGCAAATTTGTATAATGATGAAAAACCCTGGAGAAAAGCTGATGATGGATTTATCATTGTGTGTGTTATGCGATGCTGAAAATCTTTCTTTCATTGCCATTCTTGAAAATTAGAATATAATTACGGTTCAATGAACGTGTTGAATAAAGTCGGCTTCTTTCTATAATATACATACTTATCTTTCATTCATTCACCGACAGTCTAATCTCTCTTTCTTGAGGATTTCGCATTGTTATTCAATATGAGCGATAATTCCATTGTGTTTGTGCATCCTTTAATCCTCACTCCTCCTTTCTTCCTTTTTATTCAGTCTCATAGAAATGAGGAAACACAATGGATGAATATCATTCTTCTCTGCGAAAAATTTGCATTCTTTCTCATTTTCAAGGATAATTATTAAACTCAAATTATTTTTACTGAGTTGGTTTCAAGTTGAAATTTTATTTCTTATTTCCAATGTAAACAAAAGAATTCTCATAATTTAATTTCAATCAAAAATTCATAATTATTTAGTTTAACAATAATATAATTGTTTCATTAATAATATTTACTTATATTCAATCAAATAAATCAACATTTAAAGTAAGAAACAATGTAATTAAAAAGTTTAAAGCAAAACAAAATTGATAAATTTTTTTTTTTTTGCATTCGTGACATGTCATTGTTTTAAATAAATTTCCTTTAAAGCTACATAATTTCATTATTTTTCAGAAATAAAATATTATTTGTAATTCAATCATACAGGACTGAAAATAACACAATAAACATCATTCTTCAGCCTTTAGAGGAAATACAATCACAATTTAGCATGAAAATGCAACAAGAGTATGAAAATCATATTCAAAGCACCAGAGAGAGGGCAAAAATAATGATAGAGACTCAGGGTACAAAATAATAATGATCATGTTACATTTTACGTGCTTTCCTGATGTGAGGTCGTTGCTTCTATTCGACTTGGTGAAATGTTCGGATTTCTCCCAAAAGAGAAATTGTTTTATAGAAAAAAAGTTTCATTTTTCAATTGAATTTATGGATTTTTGAGAAGGTGTGCATGACAAGAGTCCTGTTGCTTCAAAGTACTTTAAAGAGAACAGCCGACTATGCGACAAATTGTATGTGTGTTGCCTGCTGTTAAAGTGTTGCTCTCTCGTATTTTACCGCCATCCACATCATTGTGTCGTATGAATAATTAAAATAATAAATATGAAAAAATTTAACAGCAAGAGAGAATTTTTTAAGCTCCATTGAAAAACCATAAAAATCAATTCAATGAGACATGATGGAAATTATGTTAATAAAAGAGTAATTTTTGACATGTGTAAGCGGTTTGAATGAGGGATTGGACAGTTTGTGGGATGTGTAATGATTTCTGATGGCTTATTTAAAACTTTTTGACTATTTTTTCTTTTCACTGTTCAAGAGCTCTTTACCATCTGTCTTTGAAAAATACATGGAAAATCTGATATGAATTTCATATGTCAATATTTTCAATAAATTTCATTTCAATTCCAATAAACCACCATATTCGAAATATGAAATGTATGCTTGAATATCAACAATATTTTAAATGTAAATTTTTATGTTGTAATTAAATTTTTTTACAACATTTGAGCAGTCAACTCATGTGGAATCGACAGATAATTGAATTGATTTTCTGTTCACCCATTTGGTATGTTTGTATAATATTAAAGAGAGCGGCAAATAAATTGCAATTTGATATATTTTCAAGCTTTATATAGACAGGATAATAAAATTTCTTTAAAGAAAAACTTTTTAGGGAAAATTGGGTCAAGTTGTATCTAATTACATTGAAAATGAAAGAAGTTTGTCGTGTCGGCATTATTTTTTGATCTTAGAAATTAAAATTTCTTCTATTTTTTCAATTAAATTCTTTTAAAAGTGAATACCCTTTTTAAGAAGGGATTTAACCTTTTGAGTTGAGCAAAAATAAGGAAAATGAGTTAAGAAATTGCATTTACGGATGAGAAGATGTTAAAGAAGCTGAAATTCTACTGAAAATTAATTAATTAGTAGACAAGTTGCTATAGAAAAATATTTTATTAATATTTCGTTGAGGGTGAAAATTCTAAGAAAGAAAGAAATTTTTGAAGTTGCCAAGAGTTACAAGAGAAAATTTTTCCATCAATCTTGAAAGAACTTTTTTGTTCAAAACAAGATGAAACAAACAAACAAACAAGGAAATAAACTTGAGAATTCAATTCAATAAATAAATGAAAGAAATGTGATGAAAATCTTTAGTTAATTGAGAGACATTAATTAAGTAAATGGAATTGCAGCTCTATATTAGAAAGAATTAATTAGTAAAATGGAATAATTGTAAGAATGCTGAGAACAGTGAAATAATAATTTTCTCATTGTCTGTTTGTATGATTATAAATCATAGTCAAGTTTGAATGTCGTGAGAAGAAGAAACCGCAAAAATGTAGAAAGGGATGTTAAATCATAATTTAAGTAAGGGACAATCAAAATAGAATTAAAAGCGACCGAAAAACATTGTAATTTTTAAAAATCCTCTCTCTTGGCTTGATTATTATTATTTATGTCTTCGAATTGAACCTTACGCACCCTTTTTGAGATAGAGAGAGTATAATTATGATGGGAGCAAGATATTACAATTTTAATCTCATGTTTTATGATCTTCTTCTTCTCTCGTTCTTACAAAAAAAATTTAATTTATTTCTTAAGTCGATAAAAATTAATACACTCGAATTGAGCTTCTTTTCCATTCTCAAATGTAGTATTTCATAAATATTAAAATCTTTCAAAATAGCTGGTATAGAGATGAATGAAAATGAAACTATAACCAGCTGACGGTCGTTATTTGAGAAAGTGAATAAAAAAACTTAATTTTTTTTCGGGGTTCACTCGAGGCAATAAGACAGCGACGACTATTTAGACAGAAGAAGATTCATCATACATAAATAGTCTTTCTTTCAGCATTATTTTAATATTATTCCCGCCTCAAATTTTGGTCCCCTTCTCAGTTTCAGATTCAGTACATTCTTGATGATTAATTCATTTTTTTCTGCTGAGACAGAATCGAATGACTTTCACAGTCATAATCTTATAATGGGATAATTAATTTCCTTCTCTCTCTCTCTTACTCTCTTTCTTTTGCATTTAACAGAAATAACTTGAGTGGAAGAATTTCCATTTGCAAAACTCTCTACTGTGCTGAATCATTCTTTACTTTATTTTTTACGTGGGTCTCAGCAGATTATTATTATTTTTTGTTGTTTTTATTTCATTAATTTTGAGTAGCATCTTAATCCACTTCAAAAATTTACTTAACAGGGATGAGAAAAATGAGTGAATTGGGGATTTGTGAGCAACACCTTGAAGCAAATATTTCAACTTTTTTGCCACCAGTGAGAATTCGTTATGCCTTGAAGAGCGTGAAAAATATCTCGACAATGGAAAGAGAAGAAAAAAAATCTTGATGTTTGGCATAACATACAAACTTGACCTTTTTCTTTTAAGCTATACCTGCGTGTGTCCCTTAAAAAATTACAACATACACAATAAGTATCCCTCGTTAAAATCATCTCGATCTTCAGAGAAACGAAAAATTCGTTTCATGGCAGGAATAATTGTCAATACATTATGGATTTATGGCATTGAAGTCCTTTTTGTGTTGTCTTCTTTTTACAAACCTTTTTTTCTCAGTTTTCACCCTCAAAAAATGATCATTATAGACACATATAAGTCTTTTACAATAGAAAACCACTCGACATTGTTCTGTTAATGTGTATATAAAGAGAGAAAAGAGAAAAGATTTTTTCATGCTACAAAAATAACAATTGAATTGCAAAAAAATGAAACTTTTTGTGAAATCCTTGTAAAATTGAATTAAAAATTACATTCATTGTTATTTCAGGTATGGTATGAAAGAGAGAGAGAGAGAGAGAGAAAGATAGACAGAATGATGATGATGAAATGCAGGATTGCAGTTTAGAGTTTGTTTTTATATAGCTTCAGGGGGTTTTAAAAAGATACATATACAGTAATCTAGGGATTTTTGATTCATTCTTTAATTGATAGATGAAAAGTTTTTTGTTAATCAACCGTTAAATTTTTAAATTTTTCTAACCAAACAGTCAAAAGAAATATTTTGAATCAAAAAAGATGTTTATTTAAATTTAAATATCAGAGTCCGAAACCGTTTTGCAACTAACTAAAAATCAACTAAAAATTAATCGATTAAAAATTTCAACTAAATTTCAACTAAAAATTAATCGATTAGTGTTTTATTTTTGATCGAATAAAATTTAGTTGAATTTAGTTAGTTGCAACTAAATTTTCAAACGATTTCGGACTCTGTTAAATATTTTACTTATTAACGTAAACAAAGATTTATTTTGATCAGCGATATTTTGATTAAAACTTTAATTGAACTTCATTTTGACTTTTTAATCTTTAAAACAACAAGTTAAATTCGAATATCATTGAAATGTAATCCAGAGGGTTGTAAAACCCCCTGCTAACATACGCAGAACATGCGACAAACATACAAAGAACTTAACACAACAAAAGACCAAAAAAAATTTTTTTTCTCTTCTTCTCTTGAATAATCGTTAATTTATGAAGTGTCCTTCTTTCTAAAAAGGACTCCTTTTGTTAGTATTTACTTTTTAAGGGCATTTTAATATTTTTCTTTTTCTTTTTGACAATCATCGAATTGGAACGAAATGCTACTCTATTGTTCGAGTAAACTAACGAGAATCAGATGTATCTTTGAATAGAATTTTAATGGAATTTTTCGTTTTCTAGCGAAATATTTGAGATACTTGAAAATTTCATAGATCACAATGGGGAACAGCTGAAGAAAGAAATATTGATTTTTTAAATGAAGTTTGACAACAAAAGAAATCAAATTGAAACTTCATTAGTTTTTGAAATGTGTGACTTTTTGCAGCCTGCTAAAAATATGTTCATTGGAATTTAATAAACAGTAGAGAAACGGAATGTGTGAAAAGAAGCAGAAGCAATAGGAAGATAGAATGTAATCCTTTTAAGATTGTTTCCGAAACAAAATGATAATCTCACATGTGGGATTTGTGATGTGAACTGGCATAAAAAATAAATATTCAGATAAAAGGATTACAAATAGAGCAATCATCATCATCAACAACTGTCTGACTGTTAATCCCAGCCTTACTTTTGTCTTTTTCTTTTCTGTTGAGATAAAACATGACTCATGACAAATGTTACTATTGCCATCACCCACTGGTTCTAATTCTGATGAAGTTCTGAATTGACGTTCTTCCTGCTTGTAGGATAGCATGTTGTTAAGAAGCTGGTTTGACAAGAAGATTATTATTTATTTCTAAAACATCTTCATTTCTTTCACTCTCTCGAGTTGCTATGAATTCATTTGGAAATTTCAAGCCTACAACAAAAGTTCTCTCTGTTTTATTGTTCAAATTGATTGACAATGCACACAAACAAACAAAATGATCGTGGCATTTTCCATTATCTCATTTCCGTTATTGTATAATAATATAAATGAAGATGCATGCAGGCAAGTGATAGCAAGTGAAAACATAAACAATGAACATGGATTTGCAATTTTCCACAACTCTACTTGAAGTCTTTTCCCACATGCATATCACTCTCTTAAATCCTCCCTTGTTATTTTCTTTCTTGGTTAAATATTGCAAATGAAATTTTTGGAAGTGAAACCATTGTTGTTTTTGGTTTTTGATTGAAGTTTAAAAACAGAAAGAAAAAAATAAATTTTAATATAAAATAATAATTCACATCAAATTCCAAAATTTTAATTGAAATGTCATCAATTCAACCACAGATAATTATCTATTAAAAATGCCACGATATAATAAACTTGTAAATTAATTTTCATATTGGACAAAAATTTCAATTATCATGAAAATCATCAACATTATAATTGAGCGAGTTGAGTCTATTGTATAAAGTTTTTCAATTATTTTTGAAACATGAGAGCGAGTTAATGATAATAAACTAATTAAATTTATTTTGTATCGATGATGATGATGAAAATAATAAAAGAATTTTCACTGCTAATATTTAAAAACAAGAATTGGACACTTCACTGTAACAATTGAAAATTTTAAATTAATGGAAATTTTATGTTTATTATTTTAACAAGCATAAATCACTTTCACCTAAAACAATGTTGACTTCTATATTAGTCCTATTTTTGTCCAACAAAATTCAATTATCAAGTTCATTACTAATTTCATTAAATTTTCATTCATCACTCACAACTGTTAAACAAACAATTTCCCACACCTCTCCCTCTTGTACGGTAGATATCACATCACCAAATGGAAAATTATAAAAGTAAGGGGAGAAGAGGCTTCACTATTAATTGACATACAGAAGAGGAAAAACATCGAAAATTCATTAAATAATTATAATTAAATTAAGAGCATTGACTTAGTGTGTCTTTGAAGATAGCTAGAATAATGCATTACAGAGAAGAAATTATCAAATATTGACATTTGAGAACGATAAAATCCATTAAAGAAAAACACATGGAGTAGTGAAGCTAATAACTTTTCTCTCTTTACTATGCAATATGCGACTTTTTACATAGAGAACCAAGAAAGATTTTTTATTCCATATTTTTTTGTCATCATGAAGTGATAGCGAGTAAAAAAGAAAAGGAAAAAAAAATTATAAAAATTTGGGGAGAGAAAGATAGAGAGCAAACTGTAAAAATCACTAAGTGGTTCTAAAGTGCTTTTCCACTTGGTATTTTTCTCATACATTCACTGGAATTGATACTCATGAGAGATTTGCTGCAATATGCATCAGCATCATCATATGGTTCTTTATCTATACAAATACAAGCAGCTCTTTAAGTGCCGGCAAAGAATATATGTCAAATGTGCAGTGGACCATGCATCATTCAAGACTGCTACTTAATTACACAATACAACTTTTTTTTTCTCTTTCAAATTAAGTTGTAAGCGTGGAAATTATTGTTTTATTGAATCTTCACAAATGTATGTATTGTGAATCAATTGGATTTCACAACTCAATGAACTTTTTCTTAACTCATTTTGCCTTGCAACTCTTATCAAATTACTTCATAATGTTTTTTAACTGTGTGTAAAGGAATTTCGTCATGGTCTCATAACTTTTCATGATGGAAAACATATGTTTTAAAAAATTTTCATTGGACTTTTCTACCCAATTAATTTTGATTTATAAAAAATGAGCTGCAGAGGGACGTGCACAAAAACTCCAATGAATAGCTTTTAATTAAAATTATGACCTTTATCATATATCAAAATTTTTGCCGCTCCATTTTTCTCCTTTTTCCCTTTGCGAACATTAATTTACATAAATGAGTCGAAGCAAAGACACAATGTCATTTCTTGGGTGTGTGTAACAGTTACAGAAACAGACTCACTTCTCGGAAGGGATCATACACAAGTTTGAATTATAATGAGTCACATAGAGCATTATCAACTTCCTCAAAATCTCAATTTCAAACAAGATTTTTTATAATGATTTTCGAGTGTCATTCAAGATTATTTCTTTAGATGGAATTATTTTTCATTCAAATATTGACTCAAATGAGTTAAAGTAGGAGGAAATTCATTGAGATTGCTACTGATTTAAGAATAATTCATAAAAATGATTTCCATTCTTCAGATAAAAGTAGACAAAAAAGCTTATTAATAATTAATCTCAAGTGCTTCTTCTTTTGTAATAAATTCTTAAAAAGGATATTTTTCATGGCATGGTTAGGAATTTTTCAAAATTATCAACTTTTTTTTCCAAGTATTTCACACCATTTTTATCTTTTCTTAAAATCATCTAAAACCACTATCAGTCTTAAATTTATAAGTATTCAAATTTCATTATTTTTTATTTGAGACTAACTTTGCTAGAGCATAATATGGAAATTTAATCTTTGACTTTAAATTAAATCAAAAAATTCATTTCATTCATCATTTTTTATTACAAAGAAATGCCGTAACTTGATCATCAAACAATATTTAATTTCATTTCTTTCATCTCAAGAAGTTGAATGAGTATTTTCTTTCAGTGGCAGTTGCATTGTCAACTCAAGCATGTTACATAAGAGGATTATAAAAAATTAAAAATTCTCTCTTACCTTCAGGTTTTTCTTCAATTGAAAGCACGAATTATAATCCTCGTCATCAATGACTTTTTCATCCTTGACATTTTCATTAGCTAGCTTCTTATATCTCCACAATCTTAGTCGCTCCATTGTTGTGATAAAAGTAAATTAAAAATTTTCTTCTCTTTCCTCTTTTTATAACTCAATGAAATACAATTTTTTTTTCTTAAAGTATGGAACTTTTTTATATCCTTTTTCTCTTCTTGCTCGTGTTATAATTAACTTTTAATTATCGCTCACGGCTTTATTGTCTAACACTTCATAAAAATTTTATCGAATTTAATTTTTAATCGCTCTATCTCTAGCGTTGAATGTTATCACTTTGATTCAATCTCTTTTTCTCACACAATTTCCCAAAGGCTAAGTAAGAAGAAAATCTTTAACATAAATCTCACGAGGTGTTACTAAATGGCTTGATTTTATCACTTAGAAACCACTTGTTATGCTAGTCCTTCAACTCTCTTAATATATGAATGCACATGTGAAAATACAACTCTAGCTGCACACAACAACGACCCTTCTCGCTTGATGTTTTGTAATAAACTGAACATATGAAATGAAGTTTTTTTTTAAAAAGAACATACTTTTTGTGCCTCTCTTTCTTCTTTATTCTGTATAGAAAGAAATATAAAAACTTTCTTTGGCCCTTCTTTGTTTGTCTATGTGTGTGCATAGCATGCATGTATCTATAGAGAGAGGTATGAATAGGAATGATAAATTGTATGGAGTAAAAAAGAGACAAACAAACTCTTGAACACATGTTTAAGAGATGAGATTGATGAAGAGCAAATGAGAGAGAGAGAGTGAGTGTTGCCCGATTATATTGTGATATGAATATTAAGTAATTCAGTAGAAAGCAAGAGTAACATGACACTGTCATTGTTAGATTAACGAATTAGGTCTTGTTTGTCACAATTGTGTGAAAGATATCATAGAGCAAAGAGGTGGTTTGTTAACTTTTCCTGTTCTTGATGATCTTGGTTTTGTGGTTTCATAAATTTATTTTATCTCTTCTGAACAATTTGTGGTAAATTTTTAATGATTTAATGCAAATTTTTTATTCAATTCTCTTATGAATGTTTAAAATTTAAAAATAACGAAATTTGAAAATTTGAAAAATTTTCTAAACAATTTTGTTTACATTTGAAAAATTGAAATAAAATTCCTGAAATTTCATTTTTCATTAGCAAACAATAAAGCTGAAACAAAAGACTAAAATATTTCATTCTTCTAAAAACTCACAATAAAAAATTTCTTTTATAACATTCACATAAAAGTGTGAAAAATTCATAAACTCACTCACCTTTATCTCAACTTTATTGTGGTTAACACTTTGAAAAGACTAAAAAAGTTTCCTCCCTCACAATCCTCAATTACATTGTCTTCACCATATCACATTAAATCCTCATTAAAAATTTTCCCACTAACAATGTGTTATATTTTAGCACTTTTACTATCGTCATCGCATTGTCATGTTAACCTTTATCAAAAAATTATTGAATAGAGTGTGAGTGTAAAAAGTATGAGACAACAATATATAAAATATTTATCGAGATGGATGAGGAGCATAAAAATGGACCCAACAGACAATGGAGAAAAAAGAACTATATCTTACATTAACCCTCATCATCATTGCTTCGTAACAGTTTTATTTGCTGGTATGTAGGCTTCACACACACACATAGAAAAGCATTTTGGGTCCTTTTTTTCTAAACAGTCCATGACAAGGCAATTTATAGCAGTGATGAGGATCGTAAGTCTTAGAAAAGAAGTCAATAATCATTTTTATGGCACACCATGGCGAGAGAAGCATCATAAAATTGTATTGACGAATGAATGACACACATTGCATGTTGAGAATTCCCTTTAAAGAATTCACTCTGTCTGAGATGTCATTCATCCTTCTTTGTGAATTTTTTATCAGTTTAAATTTTGCCCAAGGACATTTATTGCAATGAAAAGAACACACATACATATAGAGAAAGCAATCTCGTTCTTTCTTTTTTTGATAAGCAGCAACATCAAAAAGAATGAAAAATAAATTTTTATCCTATTTTTTTTCCTTGCCTGCATTCATTTGGCGTGGCGGTTGCCATTATGTACATATCATCAAGAGTTATTAAACCATAAAAAACGTTGACGCATCCTTGCATATCATTATTTTTCATTGTCAACATGAACGAGGGCATTAACACACGTTATGAAGGCAGGCACGCGATATAAAGTCGCGAGGCCGTGACTTTGAGCTCTCTCGAGTGAATCATCGACACACTTTTTTTTATGAAATTATATTTTCATTTCTGAAGGATCACTCGAGAAAAAATAACAAGCTAACATCATTACAGCTGCACTTGAACACTTTTATCAACATGAACGGATCAAAAATGTTCATTATAAATCGATAATGGCTTGCAGAGGGATTGTTTTGGTTGCAAATATGTCACGAATTTGTGATTTATTTGTGCACACACGCTCAATTCCCAATTGTAAAATTTATGATGTAAAAAAGTAAATAGAAATGGAATCAAATTGATGATGTTCGTTTGTAAGGTTTCATTCGAGAGAGAAATTGTTGTTTTTGACAGTTGAGATCTTTTGATGATTTATATTCAGTTTGAAGTCGATTTCTTTTGAGGTAAGGATTCTTTGATACTGTGATGATGATTAAAGGTATTAAAGAGAGATTTTTTTTTCACTTTTTTGGATTAATTTATATTTTTTTGTATTGAAAAATGAATTTTATAAAAATAAACAAAAAGGATTGTTTACAAATTTTATTATTGATAATTTCTTGATTTATCTTTTAGGAACTTGATTTTATTCTTTAAATTGTAAAATGTTAAATTTTTAAAACAAAACAATGAAATCCTTTTACTAACTTCATAAGCAAAATCTAAAATCTCAAATCATTTGAATGATGAATATACATTTTGCAAACTTAACAAAAACCATTATGCTTGCTTAAAAACGTTTTATACTTGTTGGACAATATTAAATTTATTCAGAAAAAGCATGATATAGCAATTTATTCTCATAATTTCGTCTCATAGAGAACCGTTTTTAACATCATCTATAATTGCATCAACGAGTATAAAATTCACATTAAAAATTCATTCAAAATAAATGTCATGTCATGTTTCATCATCCGGGCATAATCCATACTTTCTCTTTACATTTAATTATTTCTCGACAAAAAAGGCAAGCAAACGCGTTTCAAACAGAATTTTTGTGTTCCTTTAATTAAACATGCGATTAATAAACAGCCCTTATGTTGCGGCGGGCTGGGTATGATGAATGGTGCGAGAGAAATATTTAAAAATTGTTAAATTTTCCGTGATGTGTTTGAAGTTCATCATTAATTTCTATTAATGTCTTTCTCTATTATTAATAAAAATATTGAAGCGTGAAAGTGGAATTTATGAAAATGATATATGCATAACAAAAGAGGGTTCATCTAAGAATAATAACATTTGAAATATATTAATAAATGTCCGCATAATCAAAAATATTATTCTTTCCCCTTTCTTCTTCATTCTCTTCATTTAATTATTAACCTTATGATCCTTTCGGATTGGATTTCATTTCATTTTACTATAAGATGCATTATTAATCATGAATAATCGCGGTTGGAAACTTTCATCGATGCTACAAGACCTTCACATAATTATGTGTTTATTTTGAGAATATGTCGGTAAACTCTGTCGGATTTCGATTGCTTTTTACTTTCATTAGAATGGCATTCAGTGAAAATATTTATGTAAATAGATAAGAATGTAATAATTTTGATTAATGTATCATGATAATCACATGGAGGTGTGTTTTGAGCGTCATTTTTATTGGATTTTAATTTCTTTAAAAAGGCGTAAAATTCCTTTGATCAAAATTCTAGTTTTGACTTCTTATTATTGATGATAAACCACGAACTGTTTTTAACATTCTGTAAATAAACTTGTGATAAAACTTTAGAATTGTTTATTATGGCTAGTCTTAAATTTAATAAATAATTAAAAGTGCAAGAAATAATAAAGAAGATAAAAATCAATCTGTGAATGACGCCACAGAGACCGAAAACATAAAAAAAAATTGAGAGAAATTCTAAAACATAAAAATTGATTGACACATAAATGGATTTTTCTTCTCCTATACAAATAAACTCAATTGAGTACCATTGCTCTGCAGATTCTGAAAAACCGAAATAAGAAAAATAGCTCAGAGGGAAAATTTATTATTTATTTTCGTAAGAAAATTGTTGAAATGGATCCATCAATTCCAGCATAGAATACAGAGAGAAGAATTTTAACACATATTTCCGATTGTTATCTTATGAACAAAAATTTAAGTGGCTTTTCTACTTGAACATACATTTGTCTATTTGCTATAGCACTCGTGAATTATTTGCACAAATATTATTCCAAGAAAATTTACTTTCAGCTCAAGAAAGATGAAAATTTTCTTCCTTCTTGCTTCCACTTAATTTCCTCTCAATTTGCTGCTGCTGGAGAAAATTGTATAATTCTCAAGAAAAACAAACATTGAGTAATATTTTTCCTTCAAAAAGTTTCATTCTTTATTTTTCTTTTTTATAATTTTTCATTTCCTTTTGAAACCGCTCTGATTAATAGTTTAAGTATCGACTTCAAAACTCAAGAACTCTTGTTAAGATAAAAAAAATAAACTTCAAATTTAATTTTGATCATTTTTCTCTCATTTCATCGATTATAGTAAATAAATAAATCTACAAGAAAGCAGAGAATTTTCTTTTTAAAATATATAATATTTCATTCAATAGAATATTTTACACAGAAAACTTTTAACAAAAAAATTCTTTTTCAATAATAAATGATAAAAATAAAAAAATAATCATATGTTTATAATGTGTGTGTATGAATAATCATAATTACGGAGAAACTTTATTTTACAATTTTTTGGAGTTTTTATATTCACAAGTTCATTTTATAAATTTGTTTTAATTCGCTCAATCGGCGATGCATTGAAAAAGGTCAAATGAAATTAATTGAAGCGTCTCATCGCTCTTGACCTATTTTTATAATAGAGTTTGATTAATGTCTCTTCACGTATGTAAGAATGCAATATTAAAAATGTAAGCATGTGAAAAGTAAAAAGTGGACACTTAAAATGTTTCAATTCAAATCAAATTGATTTCTTTTAAAAGACTTTTCAAGAAGAAACAAATAACTTGTTTTCTATTAATATGTATTTGCGATAATTTTGTCAAAATTTGAAATTAATTTTGAAGTCTCATGAAACTACTTAAGAACTTCAAAATTGATAAAATCTTTTTTAAATTAAAAGTCAAGTTATTTAAATTTTGAGTCAACTTGATTTTTCTAATCAATTAGAGAATCACTTATAGTAAAACTTGTGTTTTCATTTTTCAAATAAATTATTTCCATAATAATAGCTTTTCTTTCATTAAAAAGTATTTTAAATAAAAATTAAAAAAATCATTGAAGTATCCACCTTTTTATTAAAAAGTCTATTGAAGCGACTGAAGAGATTTTAGCTTTACAAAATTCTCACTGATGATGAAAAAGGCACATGAATATATA
>JACWBX010003343.1:28822-61093 GCA_014622435.1 Polypedilum pembai
ATTTCTTTTAAAAGACTTTTCAAGAAGAAACAAATAACTTGTTTTCTATTAATATGTATTTGCGATAATTTTGTCAAAATTTGAAATTAATTTTGAAGTCTCATGAAACTACTTAAGAACTTCAAAATTGATAAAATCTTTTTTAAATTAAAAGTCAAGTTATTTAAATTTTGAGTCAACTTGATTTTTCTAATCAATTAGAGAATCACTTATAGTAAAACAATAGTTTTTTTTCAATAAAAAGTATTTTAAATAAAAATTAAAAAATCATTCAAGTATCCACCTTTTTATTAAAAAGTCTATTGAAGCGACTGGAGAGATTTTAGCTTTACAAAATTCTCACTGATGATGAAAAAGGCACATGAATATATATTTAAAAATTATATGTTGGTGTATTTTCTTATTTATCGTCAAATAAATAATTTTTTCAATTTTTTTTATGAGTTTGGCTCAATTACTCCAAAATACACAAAAATAACTGGCTTGTCGAGTAACATAATAAATAAAGCACATTTCATTTTTTTACATAAAAAATTCTTTCATTGCTGCTGTGACTGCTGTATTTTTCTAGGTAGAGATGAGTTAGGGAATGTTGATAATTATTTAGAATTTGTTTAATCTACACCGCTAAATCCTGATGAGTTCTCGATTGCTCTTATAAGTTTATCCTTTAATTGAAGGTAGCTCTCATATGGTGGCAGGTCTAATCGATTAAAGCTGTGAAATAGAGAGAAAATAAAAATTAATAATTTTCAGCACTTTGATGTGAAAAGAACAGCAGTAGCTGCACAATGTACACAACAACATACAACGAAAAAAAGTATCATGTGGCGAAGTAAATGAGATTCGTAGTGGGAGAGATATTTTCACTGAATTTTTTTTCGTTCAGTTTTGTCATTTCATTTAAAGAGTTCAGACGTTCAAGAGTAAGTGCAATACAAAAATTGAAGTTTATTTTCTCATAAATCAATATTTAATGATGCCAAAAATGTACCAGACTAGTCGAGGAAATTTAATTAAAGTCAAAGAGTTCTTAGAAGGTAATGTTGATGACATCATTGACTCTGACTCATTCAATCAAAATTTAATTTAATTAATTGTTGCAGATATCTACATATATTTAAATAAATACAACAGTACAGAATTAAATGAAGAGGGAAAGAAGAAAATAGAGTTGATTGAAAACTGTAAACACATACAAAGAATTTTAGAATTTGAATTTCATCCCCACGACGATGACATTGTTGATTCGGCCTCGTATTTAGACATGAATGGTGCTGTTAAAACGTCAACAATTTTCAATGAAAACGAAATTGGTAATCAAAATGAGTTGAATTAATAATTAAATTCATTTAAACAATAAATTATTGTCTTTGTAGACTTAAAACATCGTGAAGAATACATAGAAATGAGAAAAAGAAAATCAGCATCGAATAGCCAGCGTTCAGAGAATCCCTACAATATCTACGAAGCCACCATCACGCTGAGTAATCAAGATTTTGATAAATGCCCATTCACTGGTCTGCCAGCTGTTCATCTGAAACTAATGTGCTCACCCATCACTGGCCTGCTAACACGATTAGAGAAGAAACTCTTTTTCGGTCAATCAAAGGACTTTTACGCGGGTATTCTTGATAAATGGATTCTTCTCTATCCCAGCAAGTCAAATGACATGAAACCATCAGAACACTTTTATCCAAAGAGTGTTGAGAAATCGAAAGGAGAAAATCAATTTGTTATCGTCACTAACAATGATAAACGATATCATTTTCAAGCGCCCAATAGTCAAGAATATAATGAATGGTTGCTGAATATCAATAGAATTATCGATGAACTAAAAGAGGGCAAAAGCACACAAATGGCTCAGCTGCTAACACGAAAACTTCCTTCGCCGCCAACCGATCGAAAAAGCAAGAGCGGAAACGAAATTTACTATTCATTCGAAGGCACACCAAAGAGTCTTAATAGCAATGAAGAAAGACTTTATGAAGAACCATGTTCGGCATCGATCAAAAGTGATGGCTCATCACCACCAAAATTACCAGAAAAGAAGGGAAAGAGTATAAAATATGAGCCTAATCATGGCTATGACACACCAAAATCTACAAAAGTATTACAGAATGAAATAGATTTAGATTTACAACAATCATCACCATTTGAGCCAAGAGAAGAAGAAATTGTTGAAAGTCCACAAGCGAATTACGATGTGCCACGCATTAAGGTGAGCGAGATGACAGCAATTTTGTCGGGAATAAATTTAGTTTCACCTGAGGAAAAGCGTAAATCAAGCGGCATGCTAAAAACACCGACAAGAAAATCCATTGAAATGCCGCACGCTGAGACAGTTGACATTGAAAGAAGAAAATCTCCTGTGAAGCAGTGGTTCAAAAAGCAAATCATGCGTGCCAAGAACAAGCACAATATAATAGAAGAAGTTGAGATAGAAGATGAAGAAATGCAGGAGGATGGGGAAATGCAGGGTGTGAAGGGCTCGAAGGTGAATATGATCATAAATCAATTGGAAAAAACTGGCCAGCTGAAGGCATTGAAGAAGGGCCTTAAGTCACGTAAGAGTTTAGTTTACGATAACAATGAGCAATGTGAGAATGTGAAAATTTAATAAAGCAAAAAATATTATGATGATGAAACTCACCATGTATGAGCACGTGGAAAATTCTCGGGTGTACCCCATTTCTCGATTGTAAACATTTGTGGACCATTGCTTCCATAGAGTTCTTTCATTCCATTCATTGGGATTCTCGATGTACCTGATTTGAATATAAATGAAAAATTTAAAATTATTGGATTTTTAAAATTTATTAAATAACGAATTTAAGAAATTTAAAATTTTTTTTTTCAAGACTTAACGGAAATTTACCTGTAACAAACTGAAGTAATCTAGCTCGCATTTCATTTGACATGCTAAGCACCGCTCGCCAGAACCATTGAATGATGACGTGATTAGCATAATAATCGCCTTTGTATAGAGTGTTTCGCTTCCAATCTTTCACATCAATATTTTGTATTCCACACATCAACAACTCAAGCTCATTTTCATCGAATATTTTGAGATGATTGAGGGGCACAATTGATCCGAATCCATCGAGAAATGCCTGCATCTGCTCTTTGACGCGTGATTCAAATCTCCACTGAATTACCAAGCGAATATATTCATCTTTGTTCTCATTTGTCACCTCAATCTGACTTCCGTTTGGCTTTAAATCTCTTTGACTAGTATGACCGAATGTTTCTTCATCTACACAGAATGTGAGCATCAATTCACTCGGGTCGTTTTCTTTTATCCATCTAAAATAAATTATATTTAAAAAACATTAATCAACGGTCAAAATATTTCAAATTTTACTAATTTATGTAAACAAATTTATAAGAAATTTTATGAAATTCATTTCATAACAAAGAAATTGTAGTATAGAACTATTCAATTTTATGTAAAAAAACTAGAGCAAGCCTTTGACACCAAAAGTTAATAAAGTTAACTTACAATAATGAGTTATAATATTCCATGTCTACACTCTCCATATCTCTAAGTTCGATGGGCTTTTCAAGCATCATTTTATAAAAAGGACGAATAAAGAAGGCATCAAGTAATTTTCCATGATAAACAGCCATGCCCGCAATGCGACCAATAAATCTATAAATGGAAATGAAAATCAATTAGTGAACTTATAAGAAACAATAATTTTTCACTCACTTGAAATAACTTAAATGCTCTTCGTTGCATAAACCGCTAAATGGATTTATTTGAAGAGTATAATTGTCCATTGCAGAATATTCAAAGAGTCCTATTAAAGGTTTACAATTAATTTAATACAATTAAAATATTTTGTAAGTTTTTATTCTTACCGTAATAAGGATTGAACATTTGTTTTGATAATAAGAAGAACCATTCTCTAGCTAAACCACCATAATCAAGCCCTATAAATTTTGTAAATTTATAAGTTAAAGTTCATAGAAATTTCAAGATTCTTTAACTTACCAGTTTCACCTTCAAATTCTACCCATAATTTTGTTTTAAGCAAATCAGTTTTTTGAACTGAACTAATAACTCTATAAGAATCTTCTAGAATTGATTCACGACGAACTTTGATTTCAATTTTATTAGGTACATTCGTCTAAAAAAGAAAAGTAATTTAATGAATGTTTTTCAAAAGTTAGTTTCAGTTTTCTTACCGGTTTTCTAAGTTGTGTCTTAAAGAATTCATATTTTTGTTTATAATCGCGTGAATACGGCACAGCTTGACCAGCGACATTTGGATTAGACAATCGTGGGTCATCCCATTGTGTTGTTCTCGTGTTGTGATCGATAAAGAAAATTCTTCCATCTGTGTGCACTCTCTCTTCCCAGCCTTCTGGCAATGGTCCAAGATTGTCTTCCGAACGGTCTTCATATGTAGATGGAGTGGCATTTGGCATTGGACTTGCACTAGAAAATTTTAATTAATTTTATGTCATTGATTATAAAAGAAAATTAACTTACGATCCAGTTCTGGGGTCAACCCAACTTGTCGTTTTTCGTTGATGATCTATGAAAAATACACGACCATTTGGTGCGAGCTGCATTGACCAGCCTGGTGGTAAACCAGCATCAGATAATTGAGCGTTTGCTGCTGCTTGTCTACCAGCTGGACTATCTAAGGAACTTTGTCGTGATTGTGAAGAACTGCCTGGTGCAGAAGCTACTGAGCGTTGAGTCGATGAGATCGATGATGTCTCTGATGAATGATCGACATTATCTTCACTCTAAAAGAAATAATATTGTTAAAAAAAACAATTCGAAAATATTTTTATACATTCAAAATGAAACCAACATGAATTATAAATTTACAACACCAAAAAAAGGAAAAATGAAATTAATGAAAATTGTGCATTGGTTAGTGTTAATTTTACAGTCGACAACATTCCAACATTAAAATGCCTTACACTTTGAGCTGCATTATCTTCAAGTGAGTTTTGTCTCTGCAAATTTGGCGCACTTCTTCGTGGTTGTGTTGTAGCACTATTTAGACTTCTTTCAGGCGGATTAGGAGCAGATCTTCTCGTGTTATTACGCATAAGACTATTAGGAATCGAAGGTGCTGGTCTAGTTGGTCTAATTCTTGAGTTTTCATTATTTGGACTGGCAACATATTCAGATGTCGAATGGAGTGACTGATTGTCGAGATTTGAATCATCAGAATGAACACTAACACCATCTTGCTGCTTTTTTGATAGGATAATTTACAATAATAATAATAATAAAAAATAATATTTTGGGAAAAATTACTTAAATTTCTAACTAAAAATAGCCACAAGTGAAAAATATGAGGAGAGCGATAGAGAGAAACAACCAACAACAAATTTAAGAAGAAATTCACACAATTCTTACACCATCTTCATCATCATTAATTTCATTAATAATCATAGATGCTGATTGATCTGAATTAAATTCAATGTCTTCAACGACAATATCTTCATCATTAGGATGTAATGCCATAAGTTCATTTATAAATGTCTCATCCTCATCAATGTCATCAACAGTATTCATTGTTTGTAACTGCGGCGAATTGCTTGTAATTTCAATCGCCGGTATAGTCACTTGCAGGTCTTCATTGATTGACACATCTGATGAATTTGTATATGAATCTTGATCCTTACACAACAATTAAGCAGTGTTTATAATTTGTTAAATAAATCATTAAAACCCATAAATTATGGAAAAGAAGAAATTATTCACAAAAGAAAGAAAGGGTATTTCATGCACAGAGAAAAGAGAGACGAAAAATGTTTAAAATAAAATTCGATAACTTACATTATTTTGTTCTGACTCATCGACACTAATATGAAATCTTCGTCCAAATGCTGTAGCGATGTCGCTATCAACAGATGATTGTGGTGCCGTTCTAAAAATACACAAATATATGAAAATGAATGACTCATTCACAATTTGCAAAACAACGTCGCTAATAATAATTTTATGACGTAAAACTTACGTTGGTCGCTCCCATTGCGTACATCTCCTAACGTGATCAACATAATAAGTTCGACCATTTGCGTCTTGCCTCTCCTCCCATCCACTGGGTAGCGGTTCAACTGTAGTTGATGGATTCATCATCTAAAAAGGAAAATTTTCTTACTTCAACTTCATTCAAAATGTCTGTTTTTCTCTCTTTATTTTTGAGCTCGACTGAGATAAGAGACGATAAAAAAATACACATTAATATGTGTGTACACACACACTTACAGACACAGAATTATTGTCCACAATCTCCCAATCGTTATCACCACGTGATGCGTCTAAATCGCGTATGTATGCATGATAAATTTCGAGCGTTCCGCGGACCTTTGATCGTGCACTAAAACAGGTAAAAAGGAAAGATAAAAAATAAACATTTTACAGTCTGATGGTTTTACAAGTTTACACTGATTTTGTTATTGTTTTTATCTACATATGAATTAAGCTAGGAAAAGTGAGAGTGTAAGCTTTTGACAGAAAAAATTGATGAACCTAAAAGCTTGCACTTTTTCTAAGCCAGGAATGAGAACTTTTAATGATTTTTTACAAAATTTTTATCGAATTATTATGAAAAGTTTTCACAACTGGAAAATTTCTAAAATACACATAGAAAGCAAGGCTATATTTAAATTTTGGCTTTTTCTACTAGGAATAAAAATTTTTTTTTATACTTCCAACATTTAGCCAATGATAAGTGAAAGGTAAGAAAGACAGAACAAATATGAATATACTCATAAATTAGGCTGGAGTTGGATTCCAAAAGAAAAGTTGTTAGTGTCTCATCCTAGCACTAGAATCACTTATTCATACCTTACTGACCTTCTTGCTCGTAGCTGATAAACCTTAGGTGCAATCACGCGACCTTCTTGTTCCTTTGGCAAATTTATAAGCGTTAACTCAACCATTCCGAGAAAATCATCACGAGTAAAGCGATTCTCATCAAACACTTGAAATACGAGCTTGTGTTCGTTTGGCTTCACTCGAAAGATGAATTCTTCATCCCATTGTGGATTTAATGTCTACAAAGAGAAATCATTTATTGTTTGATAAAAAGCATGAAAAATCATTTTACCTTCTTTTTTGTCTTCGTAAGTACTGAGTCGATATTAATGTCTCCATTGATTGTATTCAGATCAATTCGTACATATGGATCACTTGCTCCAAATATATCTTTTTTTGCTAACGAGTTTCCTGCAATCACTCGAATACGAATTTGACTAGATCCTTCGTCATTCTGTGAAAATTGAAAACAATTTTTTTTAATATTTGCAATTTATTATAGAAAATTTTTAAAGTAAAGTCAGGCATGAAATTTCACAATTAAACAAAAAAGCGCATCAATTTATATAATAAGTTGCATCGTCCATTGATTCATTTGACAATGTGCATCAAGCAAGCTTTTTATTTCATGCTGACTTTAGATTTTCATGCCTCACTCGGGTTTTTACACAAAAAATGTGATTAAAGTTATCTTTCGAAAATCAGATGACAAAACTTAGATTAATAAGCAGATGATTGATGTTTTCATCGATTAAATAATTAAATGCTTTCAATGTGTGTGTAATTTAATTGAACTTAACTTGATAGCAATAAAAGAAAGAGACAGAAATTTAAACTGCAATTTAAGTTTTTTCTTATCAATTACAATCAGTAACATATAAAACATTTTTGAAGAATTTTAATATTGTTTGTTCATAATGACAAAGGAAAATATCAATTGCACGTGATAAAATTGAAGTACTTAGATTTTTTCCTTGACATTTATTGATAAATTGAAGAAATCACATTGAGAATTGTAAAATTGGCACTAAAATTGAGTAACAACATTATAGTAAAAACAAGATAATGAAACAGAGAGAAAATAAAATGAATAATTCAGGAAAATATTTAAGAAATTGTTAAATTCATTTAATTTATAGTTATGACCTTTCAATGAGCCTTTTTGTAAAATTCCAATATTTTAATTGTAGTCACATTTTATTAACAAATAAACACACATGATAGCACAGCACATGCAAAAATAAATTAAAATTTTCTGTACTCTACATTAAGCATATTTTAATTCACTTTTTAATGGCAGAATCAACACACAAAATCGAGTCCTATTCCGTTTCCTCATGGAATTGAAATGAAATTTATTAGCGAAAAGAAGTCATTTGTTATCAGTCACTAATGCTCAATGATAAAGTGTAAAAATGAGGTAGATGAGAATGTATAAGTAGAGATTACCATTGAGTGAGTTAAAGATGTTGATGGTTGATGATAAAATATTAAAAGAAGAAAAATTAAATGCAGAAACACCGCAAACATAGCAAGTCACCAAAAATTTTGAAAATAAATTTTGAATGTGTCCAAACAGACTCACATTTAATGTATGTTGGGATCCAGTGAGATATCCATATGAACTGCTTGCCATTATGAATTTTTTACTCTCTTTTGCCAATAAATTTTTTTTTTGCACGTTTGTGTTTGTATTTCTTATTTATATATTCTACTTATTACTTTTTTCAGGTATCAATATAGTATTACAAATAAAATATTTTTTTACCGCCAATTGAATAATAAAAATAAAGTCTGGTTGAAATAATGCTTTTTTTCTGGTACACAATTCTTCACTATCAGTGTTTATTCTTTGTTTTCATAACATTTTTTGTCATTCACTCTACGGAAGCAACTTTTTCATATTCTCGTGTGTGTTTGTGTGACGTAATTTTTTATGTGCACGATTTTCGGTTCTCGCTCGTTGACACTCAAAAAGCAACAAAAAGAATTCTTTGTCTAATGTTTTTAATTTTCTGTTTATATTTCACATAAAAAATGTCTATGTCACTTGCTTATTGGCTGCAGTTTTGTGTTTACTTTTGAAATTCACTAAGGATAGAAAGGAATGAAAATTACACAAATATTTCTTATCATAAGATTTTATTTTGCCGCGTGTGCACGATATGTGTCAATTGTTGAATAAATTTTTAACTCTTTCATGTGTGCTTGGAAACAGCATTTGTATTTTTTATGGACTGTGGTCAGTTTTTATTTAGTTCAATGATTTTAATCGATAATTTTTTCAAAATTAGTGATTATTCAATGAAAACTTTGTTTTTGTGACTTTTGCTTTAAAATTTTTAGTTTAAGAATGAAAAGTTTCTTTTTAATAACTAGAAATTTAAGTGAGATAATTATAAGATATTTTGAATATTTCACCATATTTTGTAATGAATGAAATTTTAGTTTTCATGAGTTTTTCAAGAGATATCTTTTTAGCAAACATTCATTAATTCTATCTTCTAAATGACTCAAAAATTATTATCACATTTCAGATGAAAATGATTAAGTAACAATTCCGATTAATTTTTAACAATATTTATGACTAAATTTCAAAATGCGGCTTTTAAAAATATTCAGTATCCTTTATTCAACTTATGTTTATTGAATATGTGATTTTTTGTCATGTTTTAGATTTTCAAGATGATGAACACTTAGGAAAATGAGTAAATCTTTTACCTTTCTTTCATATGAAAAAAAGTCAAATAAATCTCGCCTCTATAAAAATATAAAAATTTGAAAAGGGCAAATTTTTATATGATAGAAAGACAGAAATGAATTTTTCAATATTTTCATAGAATCTAATTTTAACGAGAATTTTTTTTAAAAAAACTTTGTTTTGAAAAATTTAATAAACATGAAGTTAGCCACAAAAAATTTAAATTTGTTAGTTTCGTTATTATCGAAATTAAAAATTTGTATTTTAAATAATTTAATAAAAATTCATTCATTTAGTATTTTCAATATTCAAGTTCTTTTAACAGTAAATGAATAAATAATATATTCACTTCTAATATAATAAACGTGGTTGTTTAATTTTTCTCTTTTTATTGTTGTTCAACTATGAAAAATCTCAAGCACAAAAGAAAGCTCTTTGTTATTGTTATCAATAAAGCAACAATTCTGATATATCTGAATGATACTAGATATTTATTATTGAGTATGTGTCAAAAGAATAAAACATGAAAGAAAACTTCTGAAGCTTTTAACACACTTCGTCACTCAAGGCCATATATTAAACAACAATGATATGCTCAAAGATTTCTGCATGTGTGTGTTAATTAATGAACTTTGAGCTAAATAATTTAAAAAGATATAAAATTTAGCTCAAACTCTTTAGGTCACTAATTGAAGTAACTGTCAATCAATTAAAATTCAAATTTTGACACAAAATTTATGGCAGACAATAAGAAGAAATTTTTAACACAATTTTTTTCTTTGTACCAAGAACACTTTTCACTCGATTGACTTTAATATTTTTATTTGATTGACACTTTACATAAGCAACTCTCTTGTCATTTTTTTGCAGACCATTTTATTTTCACCATAATTTAGTCATGAAAATATTAGTAGCGGAGTTGTTGTGAGTTTTTCTACCCCACATGCCATATAATGTTGATGACTATAAAATCGAAGTAGATTAAGCAAAAGTTACTTTGTGTGTGTGTAAATTTACTTTTATCACGTTATGCAAATAATATTAAAACTTTAATTGTTTTGTGCCGATATCAAAAATGTCTTTTTTTTCTTCTCTCGCTCGTTTAAGTTCTCATTGACTACTAACAAGGTTTGGTTCATTCTTTTCAAATGAACTGAACCGTAAAGAGTTCTCGAAAGCAAAACAAAGAGAGAGAAAATTTTGAATTTGTTAGCATAATTGCTTCTGGCTCATGAGCCAGCAGCTAATAATGAATGAGTCATATTGAACTGGTTTTTTCTCTCTTGATTATAAGATGAAACTCACATTAGTCTCAAATAGCGACACTCGTCTCGGTTCTTGTGAAATTCTTGAAATTCCTTGCACTGCCTGAACTGATTGTGCACGACGTCGGCGAACTGGTGGTTGCGGCGAATTAGCTGCTGGTGCTATTATCGTTGTATTACTTATTTGTGACCTCATAATAAAATACCTCTTTTTTCTGTTTCGAAAATTTCTTTTTTTTTTGCCTAATTAATTTAGATCTTCTCTCGCTTTATCATAATTTACAGCACAATGTTGCGAGCGAAAACACTAAATTATGAATGTTTAGGCAATTAATTAAACACTTATAACGAAATAAATCTTCTAATATGCCGATTATACTTGTTAAAATCGAATTTAAAATATTTTCTTAGGTGTTGTTAATAGTGAAAAAATTTACTGACTGAATACCTTTCTTGCTGAATTGAGAATATAAAACGAGGGAGTAGAGTTTGAGTAAATTTATAATTTTTCTTTAACCGTTAAAAATATTTGTTTTTGAGTCCTAAGGATCAAATAAGAAAATTATTCTAACTAGATTTAATTTTCTTTTTAATTTGAATCAAATGAGATTCAAAATTGAAATTTCAACTGTACATAGTCATGTACATTTCTAAACTAGAATTTTTGAAAACTCTAAAAAAATAATGATCTTAAAATTTTCCTTTAAATTCTTACCTGAGGTACGAAAAAATATTTTCGACAAGATTTTCTTTTAAACTTTTTAAAATTTCGATTTGAAAATCAGCACATAACATAATAATCACAGTTTGAAATTTTCAAAAGAAAATGTTATTATTTCTAATTTTTAAATGAAAATTTTTATCTGTATTGGTTTAATCTTTATTTTCTTTAGCCTAAGAAGAAAGAATTCCCTTACATATAAATTTATAAAAGAATATTTTACAAGAGATTTGAAATAAAAAAATCAAAAAAGTTCTCATTCCTTAATATTAATGTTGCCTGTAGAAAATTTTATGTCACCCAAGACTCTTTAAAATTTTAATTGAAATCAGCAAGAGTTGGACACTTAACTAAAACTAACTAAAAGAATAAACTAAAAATAGTTGAATAAGTATTCCAGCCAGTAAATATTATGCAATCAAATTTAAACTTAATTAATTACAAAAAGATTAAAAGACTTTTTTTTGTTTTGTCTTAAACGTAATATGCATCTTTATTAATTTATAATTTTTCTCACTTTCTTTCTATAATTTTCATCTCCATGTGAGCTAAACTAAAGAAAAATTTTAAATTTAATGTTCAATATCATTATGTTTCAAAAATATTTTACAGTCAAGTGATTGATAGCATCATTTTTGTGTATTTACACATTATTTATTTCCTGGGATAAATTAAAAATGTATACGAAAAATTTGAATTTAATAAAATTTACTAAATTATAATCTAAACTCTAATCTTGAAAAATAATTATAAGTTTTAGAAAAAATTTTGTTTAGTTTTAAAATATGAAAAATTTAAAATAAAAGCAGATTTGTTATTCGTTATTGCATGTGCCTGTGATTTTGTAAATCTACACGTAGATTAGTACAAACATACATGCACAAGTATCTACAATAACAACACTGAATAAAAGTTTAAATAGTTTATGACTTCATAGAAAATTTTAATTTTGTTGAATGAAAAATCTTTGAAATTATTTAATTAAACATTTTCAAATAAACTTCTTTGTTTCAGAAATTATTTTCATAATCGTAGTATCAATATAGTTCAGGAAGTTCATTTAACATTTTAATATTTTTACAGTCATTTTTTTAGCTTCTTCTGATATTTTCAATCTTCTAACTGTGAGAAAAAATGCAATATTCGCGAAAATAAAAAAATCATTCTATTCTCTTTCCGCCAAAAACTTTCATAATCATTCCTTATCAAAATAGAATAATGAAGTAACTTCAATAATTAATTTCAATTTCAATCCAATCTCATTAATAGTAACTTTTTCAAATTGAAACAAACTTCAACAAAAATCTCTAAATTCGATATGAATTTTTTTAAAAAATAGTTATTTGTTTGTCTTAGAGTTAACAAGACTTGTAAGTGCGTCGAAGATGATTTCTATAGCGTGAAGTAATGACATTTACAGAGAAATTTCAAGATCTCTTATGGCTTTTACCTTTAAAAGACTTTTTAGGTTGTTGTTGCTTAAATTGAGGTTTTTGAGGCCTTGCTAACTGTTTTTTATTTGAAACATTTTTCTTTCCTTTCGTTTGCGTTGTCTTCGTTTTTGCTTTCTTTAATTTCTTCTGCTTTGCTTCTTGTTGTGTCTTTTTCTGCTGTTCAATCATTTTCTTTGCTGCTTCACGAATTTTTCTTTTTGTCTGTGCTTGATCCGTTGGCTTTTTAATGATCCTCAAATTACGAATTGCATCTCTCGGCTTCTCTGGCTCTTTTTGTTTCTCCACTATTCTCACTCGTTTAGATGATGATGCTGAAGGTTCTTTTTGTTTTGCTTTAGTCGCAGTTTTCGGAGTTTTTTCTTCATTCGAAATGTGACCATTGATCACAATCATCGGAGGAGTTTTTGGTCGTGTCCTAACTGATTTTTCACTGCTAGCAACAGTTAGCACCGATTCTGAGCCATTTGATGAAGTTGATGGTGAAGATTGTGTTCCATTGACATTTGAAGCATTTGTAATTGTTTTGTCTTCATATCCATCGTCAATTGGCTCTGTCTTAATTTGAATTGGTCGTACAAAAGGCCTCGTTGGGTGTGCGAAATTACTTTCATTGCTGGTTCCATTCGTTGCGCTTCCATTTGTATCTGAACCATTGACAAGCATAGCAGATACTCCAGAAACCGATGAAGTTGTTGAATTTCGACGCATTTCACTAACTGATGTAATAGCAGCTTGTGGTCGATAGCAATTTGATGTTCTTATGACATTGTGAATTTGATGTATTTCAAGTTGTGTCGAAACGTTGTTTTCTTCATCTTCTTTCGTTAAACTCATTCCATTCTCAATCATATACTGACGAATGTAAAAATCATTTTTAAGTGCAAGACGTTTAAAGTTGTAGGAAACATTTAATTGAACTATACAGAGATCACATATTTGTTGGGGTAAATTTTCTTTTGGACTGACCTGTGTGTATGGAATACATTTGTTAATTTTTATTTGATAACATTCAAATAATGTCAAATATATTGTTATAGTTTCAATTTAAATTTATTATATAAGAAATTCAATACAACTGGACTTGAGAGCAAATATTTTGTTTTTATAATGTTGAACAAATAATTAAAAATGTTTTGATGATGATGGTTTCTAATAGTTCATACAACGATTCGTACATAATTTTGACGATACGTCAAAATTAAGATGATATAAAGGCAGAGAATGTGTCTGATGTTTTTGCAACATTCCTCGGTAAAAATTATACTCTTGGAAAAAAATTACTAGATATTTTCAAATAATTGAAGTAAACTATTTGTTTTTCATAATATTAAAAGATATCAATAAATCTTTTCAGCAATATTAACTTTTTACTTGAAAATTCAATTCTTAAAAAATATATCATGAAAATAAAATTTATATTATACGTTGTATACATTTGTAAAAAATAAATAAACAAAACAAAAATCATTAGGTCTCAAAAAATTTCAAAACATAGAACAAAGTAGAAAAGAAAAGAACGAAATAATAAATTACGTTGCATTGAAAATGAAAAATTGCGATGCATTTTTCCAACAAACGAGCGATAGAAAAAAAAAAAAATGTACACATTCACATATTAAGATATTAGTTATGCAATGTCTACAGGATTTTTTTCTACCTTTTATGCCCGTGACCCAAATAAACTATTTTTTTAAAAAAAATTTAAAATAAACTTTTTATGACCTAGAAACAACATTAGCAAGCTTTTTTCTACTTTTCTCTTCATTTCATATTCATATTGCCTCGTTACCTTGCTTGAAAATTTTCTTTCACTGTTATAGGTCAACAACATGCCTCGGTTTGAAGAGCGAAAAGAAAAACTTTTCTAATGAGCTGATTTGAAATAAAAAATTTTTCGCTCTCTTGCTTCGTATCGTATGTGAATTTTTCCATAAAAAAAGAAGAAAAAAATTCTTTTGCACACTCAAGGCATTTTCGCGCGTAAAATCCTTTCTTATGATATTTTCTCATTTTCTATACCTGAAGCTTCGATTTCAATGCATTTTCTTACCTTCAATAGTGTCACAAACCGAAGCTTTTCTGCGATTCTGTTTAATTCATCGCGTGAAACAATATTTCCAAGAATATTTGATTCAAAAATATCACGCGATCCAGGATTTAGGCAAATTTTACAAAGCTTGTGAATATCACGCATCGCACAAAGTTAAAATTTCTGTTTTTTCACTTTATAAAACTTAACAAATTTGTTGCCAAAAAATAATTAAACTTTTTTATGCGATGTTGAAGGAAAATGAATCTCAAGCTGAATTCAAATTTTGCAGAGTTTTTTTGCGCTGAACAATTCTAGGGGGTTAATAAATGCCATTGACAATGAAAATTTTAATAACAAATTGTTTCGTTCGCTAGAGAAAAATAAAAAAATTAAATAAATTGTAAAATAGCAGTAAAAATAGTTCAAAAATATGGCAGATTACATTGGAAAGGATGTATCAATAAAATTAAAAAGGAATTTGGGAATATTTCAAGGTAAATAGAAGAAGAAATGAAATATAAAAACTTTACTTTTTGTAGCTTGCGAAATTTTTCTCTTTTTGTCTTGAAAGCATTAAAACGGTTTTTTAGTGTAAAATAAATTTTTTTTTAACATTTAAAGGAAAATTTTTTAGTTCTAAGCAAGACATTATAATTTTATCAAATCTACTTTGAAATTAACCATGAATTTTGTGATTTGCTCATGTGAAAATAATTCATTTACCATGAAAAAGCGTAACAAAAGTTTAGTTAACACTTTCTCTCAATTCTTCTCTTCTCTTCTCTCCTTTTCTATTTCAGGTAAAATTTTAGAACCATCACCTGACTTCATCACAATCACAAATGTATTTCACAATGGAGTAAAAATAAAGAAAGTCGATGCGGAAGTGACAATAGCTCGTGAAGAAATTGAGTCAATTTCTTTCATTCAACTTGTTGATCCAGTAATTGCAAGCCAACAGTTGAGTGCAAGAAATACTCCAGTAACACCAACAAAGCAAGATGATTTTAAAGAGCTACAAATACCTGATGGAAGACGATCAGCTAAAAAACAATCACCGCAAAATTTCACAAACAGAAAAGTCAACAATTTTGACAACAATCGACAGCCAAAGGCGACAAAACCAATTCCAATTCGCAAAAACACTCCAAATAATAATGGACACACATCAGCTTCAGCATCGACACATTTGAAAGTTGATCAAATGCAAAATAAGCGACATAATAAAAAAAGAAACAAAAATTTTGATCTCATGCAGCCTGATGATTTTTCTGATCAAGGCGATTTCGATTTTGAATCTAATAATGCAATGTTTGATAAGAAAAGTGTTTTTCAAGAAATTGAGGCAAATATTTATGGTAAAAATCCTGAGCAAAAACCAGATTTAGTAAGGCATACAACGAAGACTGAGGAGAAGTATAGACATGATGAAAATGTCTTGGACTCAATGTTTATGCAATTTCGCAATATTCAGCTTGAATTTAAGCCAAAGCAAGAGTATACAACTGATGAACCTGGTGTGATTATTCCAAGCATCCCGCAATCATTGAGAAATCGAATACAAAATTTGGCTGCTGATCATGGCTACACAATGGAAAGACAAAATGACTGTCTTGCTCGAGGTGCAACTGAATTAGCTTTGCAACTGCTTGGTGGAAGTCGTCGTTTGTCACCGAAAAATTTACATCAATGGCCAAGAGTTGTGATAATTTGTGATGAGCCTTATAATTTTAAACAAAGTGAAATTGGACTCATAACTGGAAGACAACTTTCAAGTCATGGCGTGAATGTGATGGTTCATGTTAAAACTTCTACAACAAATTCGAAAGAGTCAAAAGAACTTGAATTGTATACCGCATCAGGCAACGATTTTACTGGAAATGTCAGTGAACTTCCACCATGTGATCTGATCATTCTCGCCGTTTCAAATATGAATTTAAATAGCCAAATTGTACGCTACATTCAAAATAATCGAGCAATGGTCATGGCCATTGATCCACCTGTCATGGGAGTTAATCCTGGTGAAATTTCTATCAAAAACACTGTGGTTCCAATTCTTCCACTTGATGATATTCACAATACTTGCGGAAAATTGCATCTCGTTAATTTGTACATTTCTGATAAATTTTTTAAAGATGCGGGCATTAAATATTTTCCAGTTTTTGGAAGCAAATTTATGGTTCCATTACATTTGAAAAATTAAAGTTCGGCTTTGAGTTACTTAAATTGATTACAGCTATCATCCAGTGCTCTAAAATTGTTCAAAACAAGGAAATTTATTTTTAATAAAATTAGTGATCTTTTCAACGACACAAATTTTGTATAAGAAATTTACAAAATTAACAAAAAAGAATAATAACAGGAAAATTTTAAGTTCCAAATAAAAATTTAATTGACAGAGGCTTAATTTTTATGTTAAGCAATTTCAAGTTCAATAAAAAAACAAAATTGATATTATATTCAAAACTCAGAGGAAACAGATTGAAATTTCACTTAAAAAATGATTTTGAAAAAAAAAAAAATAAATTGGCTAGAGCACAAAACATTTAGTTTGTCTAATTTAATAAAATTTTTATTTTGCAGTGAATTTTTCAGTGAGTTTACAAATTTTATTTTCTTTTGCTTGGTTTTGCAGCGACCCATGTTTTGTAGGGATTAGCAGAAACTTTTGTCAAGCGACTTGTGAAAGATTCCTTAGAATCAACTTTTGTCTGTTCAGAAATGTGCGAAACAATATTATCGAATGCTTGACCAGGACTTGTTCCAAATTGTTCACGCCAAACGAGTTCATCCAAGAACTGTTGAATAATTTGACGACTAAGAAGACTGAGTGTATTTTGGAACATTCGAGGAACAATTCGTCTTAAATAATCCATAATTTGCGCATTACTGTTAGGTGCGCGAGTTTGTTCTTGTGGTGCAACTTGGACAATATTTTTGAAACCCATTCCATGTAAAACATTTTTATCAACTGTTAGATCAGTCAAAATTTGAGAATCTTTATGAACCCATTCAGCTAATGGCTCCAAAATCTTCTGGAAACGTTTTTTATGATTATTTTCTCCATCAGCAAGTGGTTCAACTGCACGTAATCTAACAAGTTTCTGATCTGGATCGAGAATTCCTAGAACTTCAACTTTCACTTGTCTTTGCTTGCCATCATTTGTTGTTGTTCCAAGTGAAATGACTCCAATTTCAATTTTTTTGTTGTGTCCACCCATTTTTCCCATGTGACTTTGTAATGCAATTGTGCAGACTGATCGAAGCCATGCAAAGAAATTTTTAAGGTAAAGGTTGTCAACTTTTACCCATTGAACGACATTTGTGACATTAGTTTGGCAAACCCAATGATAAATCAGCTTCAAAAGAACAGTCGGTGCATAAGGTGCACCTTCGAAAATTGATCGATTGAACACAGAAACAAATCGAGTTGGACAACATTGAGAAATCCACACATAACCGCCAGAGTAGGGAAATTTAGCTGCATCACTGTACATGCCAAGCTTCAATTGTTTGCCAGGATGCATTTGACATTGTTGTTCTGACTTCACAAGACCATTTTGAATGAGCCATTCAGTAAATTTAACTGCTGGATGCATTAAAACTCCTTTAACTTTGTTGTCCAAAGCAGAACGATCATTTTTGAAAGTGTCTTTAACACGCAATGATGGACGAGCGACAACGACCAATGATGGGAATGTCTTGCCATTAAGCTTATTGAAAGAAACTTCAGTGCTGTCACTGTTATTGTCATCTTTCGTAAGATCAACAACTGCTGATGGTTTTCTTTTTGCAGCATCAGTTCCAACAACAAGTCCACCGATAGCTGTTGATTCTGTTGGACGAACATTACTGACACTTGTGATACTTGGTGATTTCTCTGGTTTTCTTTTCTCTCTTTCTCTGCTTTTGCTTTCACGCTCTCTTTTTTCTTTCTTAATTGTTTTCAACTTGCGTTTTGATAATGGAATTAAATCTTCATCATCATCGTCAGAATCAACAGCTCGCGGTTCTGGTTCTCTCTTTCTTCCTCTTGGTTTAGGTTCTTTTTTGTTATAAGATGAAATTGGTTTAGAAAATTCATCGAGACCTGGTGCTGGTCCAAGAATTTCGTAAGCAGAGAAAATTTCACCCGAATAAATGTTATGAGCATTTCCTATGACATCTTTTAGGCGATTTTTGATATCGTTGTGCTCTTTTACGCCTTTTTCATAATATTCTTTCTGAATTTCAGAAAGTTCTTCATCAAAGCAGTCTAATTGAAGTGTTTGGTTTGGATCAATTTGTGATGTGACAACAATCACGGAATCATCATCAGTTTCGGTTTCAGTTGCTGTTACCACCATTTTTTACTAAAAATTAAAAAAAAATTATTTTTTAGATCCAAAATTAAAATTTTTTGTTTACAAATGAAATAATGAAAAATTTCAAAAGACAACAAATTTGAAGTTAAATTTTAACTATGAAATTCAAACAAAATTTAAACTTACTTATCAAAAAAGTTATTTATTTAGAGTTTTATGTTGTTTGCGCTATGTTTAAGCAATTATTGACAAGTGAAAATTAAATTTTATAATATTTTTCACTTGGCGTTGTTTTGGTTTGAATTGCAACTTATCAAATTGAGAAACTTTATATTTGAATAATGAAACTTTTAAATTTTTTTTTACCGTTATATTTTTGAAAAATTATTTATTATTTCTGTTCAAGTTAAGCAGATGAAAAAATAAATTAAATTCTTTTACTTATTCTTAAATAACAATCAAGGGTTTATTTTAATATTGAAATTCAAAATATATTTTGATAATAAAAATTTTATTTCTAATGAAATCTTTAAAATAAAACAAAAGTTTCCTCTCGTATGATTTCAAGGTTGAACATGAAAATTAAGAAAAATGATCAAATTTCACTCAAGCATAACAGAGGGGAAGAGAGAGAAAAAAAAGAAAATTCATCATCATTTTTCTTTCGTTTGAATATTGTAAACACATGTGGCTTCCACTAAAGAGAATTTTCCAAAAGGGAGAGGAAACAAATGGTTCTTTTCATAATTTCTCTCAGCATGAATTCTCTCACGCTCGGGGAAAATCAATAATTTCTCTCAATTTTTCTCTTTTATTAATTTGCAGAAGAAATTTTTCCTTTTCATCTTCAAACACATTTTTTTACGGCAAGCGTTCCTCTCATTATCTAATACTCCAAGACGACAAACTAGTGAATTTATTTTGTTTAAATTTCTCTCATTTTGCAGTGCGTAAATATTATTTTAATATAACTCGTGATTGTTGACGAATCTGCTCGAAATGCAATAAATAATGTGAATAAATTTTTGGCCTGGGAAAACTAAAAGTAAAAGAAAATTTTTCATCACAAGTTTGTAAAAGAAAGAGAAGAAAAAAAAATTTCGGGCGAGGTGCAAAGGAGAAGAAAATTGCCAAAAGATATTTTTTAAATTTTATTTTCGGGTTGTGAAATAACAAAATAAAAACACAAGAAAAAGTTTTTAAATTTAAAGAAAATATGACACAACAATCAACTTCGATAGTATTAAAAAGTGAGTGGAAAAATTTTGAGAATTATTTTGTTAAAATAATTTTGTGAATTTTGTTTAGGTCTTTCGATTTTACTCGGATTATTCTTCCTATTTACTGGTTTTATGGTAAATAAATCGAAACTTAAAATTTTGACGATGAAAATTTAATGAAGTTTTACATTAAAATATAGAAAATTAGTCCATATATCTCAAAGGAATTGCACAGAGATTTGGTAAGTTCAATAAACCTTTTAAACACAGTATCTTCATTATATGCCATGTACCAGACACATAGAAATATAACAAGAAGTCTAGCGTGCGCGTGTCTTCTTACAAATAAAAATTTACACAGTGAAAGCGTCATCAGTAATGTCTTATGAGTAAACATTTCGAAGATTTTCCAAATAAGAAAACAAAATTTTCTTTTGATCTCTCATAAAAGATAATCTAAAACTTTGAGTCATTATCCACGCAAATGAGTGAAAAGCAAACACTAAAATGCTTCGCTAAAAATAGAGCATCGCAAAAAAAAATAACATTGTGAATTTTTCTCACTGTTTTTCACTCACTTGCACACGTCTGATGACGGCTTCACTTTAATATTATTTACAATGTATATTTTTCTATGTTCAAATGATGATTAATGAGAAAGATGATGATGAGCTAATTTATAAATATTTTTAAATCATGCATTTCAAGTTCAATTGAAAACATACTGAAAAACACCTGTTTGATTAAAGAATTTTTTTCTACTTCTTCTTTTTCACTGTCGCTGTTTTTATAGCGTAAACATTATGTCAAATATGCCAAAGCTTTTCCTATGGCGACATTGTTGGACATACGTATTCCATCAAAGTGGTATCGTCGCATTATTGGCGCCATCGAGATGATTTGCGGAGTTTTACTTATGGGAGTTCCACATCGTAAGTTAAAAAATTTTTATTCAAAACATTAAACAACTGTTTTTATCACAATTTTAAATATAACCAAATTCAACCATATCCTGAAATATTCCTAACATTCTATCCTCATAAACTCCAATTGTTTTCGATGATGTAAAATTCATGGCACCACCTGAAGCTTCTTTCGATGCCTGATATTCATCAGCAACATCATCCATTTCAGGAATATCTTCTGCACTGCTTGTAAACATTGGTACAAGAATTATTGCCATTACGAGGCCAAATTTCCCAAATTTCTTCAAATGTTGTTCAAAAATTGTTCGAGGAAAGATTTTCTCTGGATCAGAATTGAGTCTAAAGAAAAGTTATTAAGGAAATGCTTCTTAAAAATTTTCATTTCTCACCTTTTAATAAATTCAGACAAATTTTCATAATAAACATCCAAAAACTCTTGATAATATTTATCTCTCAATGATTTTGTTGTACCAGAAAATATTAAATACATCAAGTCAGTAATTGGTGATGCATATCTCATAATTGTATGATCGAGCAATCGACATTCAATTGGAGCACCATTTTCATCATTTTTGTACATTATATTATTTACCCAACACTTCAAAAGTAATTATTAGTAAAATTTCATTAAAAATTTAATTAGCTTACATCACCGTGACATAAAATTGCATAAGGTTCACTTTCTTTAACACTTATACCTTCTTCTAATATTTTATGCAATTCCACGCTCAACACACTTTTAACTTTTTCAACAAAGTTTTCATCTTTGCTATGTTTAAGTACATCAAGTGCTTGCTGCTTCATTTTTTCATTAAAAATTTTCATAGCTGCTTCTTCACGATGGCATTGCATAAGAATAAAATCTTTAATACTGCGATATTTGTCAACCAATTCTGGCTTTTGATCTTTAATACTAAAATAAGTTGCGTGCATTTTTGCAAGTGCTCTCATAACAAGAAGAACGTGCTCACGTGTCAACTCTTTTGTTCTATCAAACATTTGAAATCCATGAGTTTTCAAGTCATCGAAATAAAGTGCCTCAAGTGGCTCTTCAGTCAATGTCTTGTAACACTTTGAAATTTCAAAAAATCCATCTGTTTCAACACAAATTCCATGCTCTTCTTGAAATTTTCGGTATAATGGATAAAGGTAATCGTAAAAATCAGCTTCTTGTATGAAACTTTTATGAACTAAAAATTCTTCTCTTCTTGCTGGATTATCAGGTGGCAATTTTATAATCAAACTTAATTTTATTTCATTATCTTTAATCACTTGTACTCGATAAACAATTCCATTGTAATTGTCTCCTTTTGATGAACCTTCGCTATATTTTACTTCATATTCATCGCTATTTAACTTTAATTTATCATAAATTACTTCATGAAGTATTTTTTCATACAGCTCATTTGGTAGCTTTATAATTTTATCGTTATCAGTTGTTTCTTGACTCATTTTTCTTACTTATGCGTGCGAAACACAGAAAAATTTTGACTCAACTAAAAAATTTTTATGATTTTTGAGAGATTTCAAAAAAAAATTCTCTCAAGTGCGCACACAGAGACAGAAAATCAAATTGTTATCAATAAATGTTTCATCTACACATAGTAAAGTAGCGTAGAAAATGAAGAACATGTGTGTAGACAAAAAATTCTCAATGAGTAAAAACAATGTGTGAAATTTCACAATGTTTGGAAAGCAGACAATTTAAATTTATCGATTATTTACTACACAAAATGAGATTTTTAATTTTGAAAAAAATTTTCAATGAAAACATTTCTTAGTCAATTAAAAAAAGTAATTTTCTTATTTTATTCATTGTTGTTGCCAAAAAAATTTATTTTTTAAATATATTTCTATGTTTTGATTTTATTTTAATTAATGACATATTTATATTTTAGAAACAGTAAAAAATGCAGCGAATGGGACATTACTTGGTCTCATGTTCCTGTCACTTTATTCACAATGGGCAGCAGGTGATCCATTTGAAAGACTTGGACCAACAATGGTCTTCATTTTTATGCTTGTGGGACGATTAGTTATTTTCTTCCAGGTAGGAAAACTATTTACCATTGATTGTGTATTTAAGTTTCAGTTTCTTTATTTAAAACTACTAAAATGAAATATTTAATACAATTCTTTAAAAAATTTGTAGATTCAGAGAAAAGAACAACAAAGACTGGAAGCAGCAGCGGCACAAGCAAATGGAATGAAACAAGACTAAAGACTTAAAAATCATTAACGAAAAAATCTTCAACCTCACCATAAGCAAAAAATTCACTTTTTACCCTTTAATTTTTACGTAAACCAATTTGATAATGAGAGGAATTCACGATAATTGATAATTGACGAAATATTGGCAAAAAGTTTTATATCAGGAAATTAAGAGCACTTTTTTCTTGCAAGAACTTTATTCATTAAAAATTTAAATGTAACGCGAAATGAAACTTTTTTACGATACATAAAGTAATTTTTGCACTTTATAAAATATAAAATACTTTTTTTGAGTAAAATATACGACAAAATAATTGATAATTGCGAGAGAAAAAAGTTTTCATGGTAGTTAATTTATAATTATTATTGCGAATTGTGTGCACACTTTATAACGATTAAAAAATGAATAAAAAAATCATCAATTTTCACATGACAAAAACATAAACTCTTTTTAAAGTTCTAAAAAATTTTACAGTGTTTTATAAACTTCATAACAATTAGAACAATTTTTTAACAAGGATTATTTTTTATGACACTTTTTAAGATTTACAACACTTAAAAATTAGTCGAAAAACGCTTTCGGACTCTGCCCATTTAAAAATATTTTTCTCCGTATTTATTCAAAATCCCTGAAAACAGCATAAAGCGAGAGAGAATAAAGAAAAGAGAAGAACAAATGTTTTTTTGTTATTGTATATTTTCTGACCTGCTGATTCAAAAAATTTTTATTCATGTTCACTCATTCAGTCAGTGAGAATATTTGAAGAAATGAAGACGTTTTTGTTTGGAGCTATTACATTTATTGCCTTATTTCAATTAAGTGATAGCTGGAGATTGTTTAAAAATGGTAGAAGATATGGCGGAAATTTAGGTGATCCTGAGAAATTTAGGACTACTGTTTTTGCTAGTCAAGACATTGAAGATTTATGGTTTACACAAAAACTTGATCATTTTGATCCAACAAATGATAAAACTTGGCAGCAAGTGAGTAATTTGATTATAACTCAAATATTAAAATGCTAAATTGCAAAATATTTTTACAGCGCTATAATGTCAATAAGCAATTTTTTAAACACAATGGCCCAGTTTTTCTTATGATTGGAGGAGAAGGTGAAATGCAGTCAAAATGGATTCATAAAGGTGCATGGATTAAATATGCTGAAAAATTCGGTGCTCTTTGTTTACAACTTGAACATCGTTTTTATGGCAAATCTCATCCAACTGAGTGAGTCAACATTTAAAAAATACTCATTTAAATGGAGTAATATTTTATCAATTGTTATTTATTTTCTAGTGACATGTCAACTGAGAATCTTCGTTTCTTATCATCTGAACAAGCGCTCGCAGATTTAGCGTATTTTGTTACGAGAATGAATGAGCAATATAATTTGACAGTAAGCAATCGATGGATTGCATTTGGTGGAAGTTATCCAGGATCTCTAGCTGCTTGGATTCGCGAGAAATATGGTCATCTCATTCATGGATCAATATCAACTTCTGGTCCATTGCTAGCAAAAATAGATTTCTTTGAATATTTTGAAGTTGTCAGAGATTCACTTGCAACTTATAAAGGCTGTGATTGCGTTGAAGTGGTTCAAAGCGGAACTAAACAAATCGATATTCTTCTTCGTCACATGATAGGACAAAGAACTATTAATGAAAAATTTAAACTTTGCGATCCAGTCGAGAAAAGTATTGAAAATCCACTTGACATTTCAAATCTTTTTGAAGGACTTGCTGGAAACTTTGCTGGAATTGTACAGTATAATAAAGACAAAAGAGATGGAAATGCATTGTCAATTGATGATGTTTGTGGTGTAATGTGCAATCAAACAATCGGACCACCAGTCACAAGACTCGCTGAAGTCAATCGAATGGTTTTAGAAAATTCAAATCAAAAATGTTTTGATTATAAATATGACAAAATGATTGATGAAATGAAAAATGTTTCATGGGGCACCAGTATTGAAGGTGGTCGTCAATGGATGTACCAAACATGCACTGAATTTGGTTTCTATCAAACTTCTGATAAGCCAACTCTGCTTTTTGGCGATAAATTTCCAGCTGATTTCTTCGTAAAACAGTGTAGTGACATTTTCGGAGAAAATTTTAATCAAAAAACTCTCGCAAATGCCGTTGACCGCACGAATATTATTTATGGCGCTCTCAAGCCATCGACTACAAATGTTCTCTATGTTCATGGCAGCATTGATCCATGGCATGCATTAGGATTAACAAAAACTGATGAAAATCAACCACAACCGACAATTTATATTGATGGAACTGCTCATTGTGCCAACATGTATGAACCAGGTGATGATGATTTTCCACAATTAAAAATTGCAAGAGAAGAAATTGTTCGATTTCTTGAAAATATACTTAAGAAGTAAATTAATTTTGTTTTACAAATGAACAAGAGTATTTTTTGAGAAAAAAACACAATTTCGAATTAATAAAATTTTTCGACTTAGAATGAATCATTTTGTCTTTAATAATCTTATGCTTTTGGAAAAATTAAAATAAAGAAAAATTTTGAAAAATAATATGCAGCAAATGAAGTTTTCGTACATTTTTGTTACAAATTATCTTCAGATTAAAAAATTTATCTTTTATTTTAGAAGTTTTTTATAATCGTGTTAAGTTTTCAAACCTTGAGTTTAATTTGAAAATTATCAATCTTTTCAACATGATAAATTTATTTAAAATAAATAAAATAAACTAAAATTTCATATAAATCGTGTCGAATTTATTTAACTTCATGACAGTATTGAAAAGTAATTTAAAGAATGAAGAAGTTTTCAATAATAATTTTATTAATTTGTGAAGTTTACGGATGGACAGCATTTTGGAAAGGTAGAAAATACGGTGGAAATATTGGTGATCCTGAGAAGTTACAAAATGGAAATCTTTTGAGACTTCGTGATATAACACCTGACAATTGGTTAACACAAAAACTTGATCATTTTGATCTAAAAAATACTAAAACTTGGAAGCAAAGATATTACGTTAATTCGCAATTTTATAAACCAAATGGCCCAATTTTTCTAATGATTGGAGGCGAAGGTGAAGCAATTTCAACATGGATGAAGAAAGGCGCATGGATTAAATATGCAGCTCGATTTAATGCACTTTGTTTCATGGTTGAACATCGTTTTTATGGAAAATCTCAACCAACTAAGTAAATTAAAGTTATAATAATTGAAAATCCAAATGAAGTTTTTATTTTGTAGTGACATTTCAACCACGAGTTTAAATTTCTTATCATCAGAACAAGCATTGGCTGATTTAGCATTTTTCGTGACTGAAATGAATAGTCAATATAATTTGACAGCAACTGATAAATGGATTGCATTTGGAGGAAGTTATGCAGGTTTTGAAATTTATTAAATAATAAATTTTATTTTCTAATGATAAATTTTTAAAGGTTCATTAGCTGCATGGTTACGTAAAAAATTTACTCATTTAATTTATGGTGCAATCGCATCATCAGCTCCATTATTAGCTAAAGTTGAATATCAAGAATATTTAAAAATTGTTCAAGATGCACTTGCAAAATATGATGGTTGTGATTGTGTCAAAGAAGTTCAAACTGCAATCAATCAAATTGGATCAATAATTTATGTTCCAAATGGACCACAATCAATGGCTAAACATTTTAATTTTTGCGGAACATTCAGTGGAACTTTCAGCAATTTGGACATTTCAACAATTTTTGAAAATATAGCAAATATTTTTGCTGGAGTTGTACAAAATAACTTTGGAGTGAGGGTCAAAGATGTTTGCAGTGCAATGTGCAATTTGACGATCGGTTCAGCTCCTCTTAGGCTTGTAGCAGCAAATTCAATTGTAATGAAAGGAAATAGTCAAAATTGCTTTTCATATAATTATAATCAAATGGTGAATGGTTTGAAAGTTTCTTCATTAAATTCTGATAGTAGTGAAGGTTCTAGACAGTGGTTCTACCAAACTTGTTCTGAATTTGGCTTTTATCAAACTTCAACCAATGTTTCTTCAATTTTCGGTGATAAAATTTCAATCGATTTTTTCATTCAACTTTGCACGGATATTTTTGGACCAAATTTCAATCTTAAGTCACTAACAAATGCTGTTAATCGTACAAATGTCATGTATGGAGCACTTTTTCCTGAAACAACAAATGTTCTCTATGTTCAAGGCAGCATGGATCCTTGGCAAGCTTTAGGATTAACAAAAACAAATAGCTCTCAGCCCCAACCAACAATTTACATTGAAGGAACTTCTCATTGTGCTGATGTCTATTCTCCAAGCAAAAATGATCCACCTCAATTGACAACAGCTAGAGAAGGAATTGTTCGATATCTTGAAAGCTTACTTAAGAAGTAAATAATTTTAATTCAATTGTTCATAAGTAATGAAGTTTGAGATATTTAGACTCAATCATTTTGTCTTCAATAATTTTTATGTTTTGGAAAGAGTAAAATAAAGAAAAACTTTGCAAAAATTATGAAGTATATGAAGTATCCTAAAACATGAAGAAAGATTTATTTCTGCAAATTAAAATTTTTCTATTAAGCTAGATAAAAATTGAATTTCTCAATAAATCAAAGAGAATCGATTAAGAATTTTGTGAGCTTCGTGATTAATAGCAAAAACTTTTAAAGTAAAATTCAGTTCATATATGTCACATAAACCATTAATTTTTTTAAAATTTACTGAATTGAAGATGCTTTAGCTTTTTCCCAAATGATGGCGCAGTAGTAGTTAAAGTATGCTGTTGTGTGTTCTAAAATTATTATAGAATTAAAATTTATTCGTTGTGCATTTTAAGATAAATCTCAAACCAAATTCTTCAATTTATCGAATATTTGATTGATATGAAATGTATTTTATCATTATATATTTTCAGCAAATCTCTAAAATAAATAATTTAAAGCTTTTGAAATTATTTTACTATAAAAATCATGTGAGAATTTTATTGTAAATGTTTCATAAACTTTTATCATTTGATAAATCACATAGTATTAGATTCTTAAAATAATAAACAAAGCAAAAAAGATTTGATAAAACTCAAAAAATGTAAAAGTAATGTACCATTGTCATGAGTACTTTTAAGTGAATGAACTTTTAGTTTATGATTTTGATTTACTTAAACATGATACTGCAAGTTTACTTCACTTAAATGAGATTCTAATGAGCTTCTTCGTCAATGAATACTGATGAAAATAAAATTTGGCAAAATTTCTCAATACTTTTTGAGACTTTCTTGTATGCAGCTGGTTTATTTTTCCATTTGACGCACAAGAAATAGAATGGAACGCCACTGAGAGTAATTAGAATGTTTATGGCTAAATTCATAGGTTCAGAGAACGATGGAGTAAGAACGAGACCAAGGCAAATAATAAGAAACATCCATGGAATGATTATGTTTACTTTAATCGGTCTTGGTGCATCTGGTCTGTAAAATAAAAGAAAAAGGTAAATTGAGAGTATTTTTTTTAATTAGTATTTTCTTACTTTGTTTTTCGCATCCAAATAAGTCCACCAACGCATGCAGCAATTGATAGCCAAAGTGCTTGACTAAAATAGTTGACCAATTCAAATGCATTTCCAAACATTATCATGATAAGTGAAACGAGACATGAGAAGATGAGTGATGGGATTGGCGTCTGTTTGGTGACATGAAAAAGTGCAAAAAATGATGGAAGATGACCTTCATTGGCACCAGTAGCGAAAAGTCGTGCACTTGTAAAAATCACTCCATTTACACCGCCAAATGTTGAGAGTGCAACAAAAATTGGAATCAGCCATGCGAGTGAGCCAAATATTTTGTTTCCAAATGTCTGAGGAGAAATTTTTTCTTAGATCTGATCTAATTGTTGCTTTTCGCATGCTATGGTTTAATACTTACGACTGCTACAGCGATACTAGCTTTCATTTCTGCGCCAGTCAATACCGCAAAATAAGCCAAGTTGGTGAGACAGTAAATTATCGTAACAATTGGCATGCCAATGTAAATTGCACGCGGTAAATTTCTAATAAAAAGTTTACATTAGTAAAGAAGATTTTTTAAAATTCATGTGAAGCTAATTCAAATTATTATGATAGAAAATTATAACAGAAATATTAAAGAAAAAAAAATAAAACTACTTGTAAGGATCCTGTAATTCTCCGGTGACAAAATTCAAATAATTCCATCCTCCAAAGGCAAATAATCCCTGCATAAAAGCATAACAAATTTTCTTCGCATCATAATCTCCTGACCAAGCATCATCAAAGTTGTTTGTGTCGCTGATAATCATTCCATAAACTCCCATAGCAATGATAGATATTAAAGCAATTAATTTACCAGCTGTGAAAATGTCTTGAACTTTCATTGAAAGCTTTGTCGATATGCAATTGATTGCTGTTAGTAAACAGAGACAAATCGCTCCGAGCAACTTAATTAAATCTTGTGGAATCATACAGTTTGGAAAGAAGGGCTTCGCTGCATATTCTGCAAATGTGAGTGCAACGATCGCCTGTAAAATTATAAACAAGTGTAATTATCACTTCACTGCATGCTACTCGATGTTTGACAGACAAGCTTGACGAAAAATTGAATGCAAATTTCATAACAATCTGACAAGTGAAAGGAAAACGTTGGGTAAGATTTAATATACGTTAGAAAAAATTTAATTTTAAAAATTTTTTAAAACAGTTAAAGTACGAAATATTTACAGCTAATATTATTTGCCGATCACTTGAGCAGTTTTGGTCATAATAAAAAAGAGATAAAATTCTGATCTATTGTATTGATTGAATGAAAACAGTAACAACGGCTAGTTGTGCGCTTTTAACTATTTTGTTTATATCGAATTGATCATAAATTTCGCATGATATCAATGATCAATTTGTTACAATGTAAAAAACCAATAATATTAACCATCAGTGACAAATTAAAAGCGCATTTTTTCGCGTTAAATCACTATATAGTACAGTAAAATCTAGTTCGAAGGAATTATACTAAATTTGATCTCAAAATTTATTAAAAATATTTTCTGTTTATTTGATGTAATATGAAAATTTTCAGAAAAAAATCTTTAATTTATATTGATTCTAAATCAGAGTTGTTTTAGGCGTTCAGGCCTTAAAAATCAAAGGTTTTTAAAAATTCAATTTTTTTGATTTTTCAAGTTATTTAGAGATATTATAGCATGAAAAAAATAAAAAATTTAAAATTTTCAAAACAGGTATTTTTTAAGGGCTTCCAAAAAATTTCATACTTAAAATTTAAGGCCTACAAATATAACTCCAATATAATTTGTCTAAAAAATACAAAATATATCTCATTAGAAAGGTAATTTCAAGACCTTTCCAACAGTACATAATACATAATATATGAAGCATGTGTGTACCAGCTTAGCATCCATCTTCTTAACCCTCATAGAAAAAAAATGAAATTTTTTTTTTGTTTTTATTAGCTAGTTTGTAATGCAATAGTATGAAAATAAAAGTTTTTTGTAAATTTTGAATTTTTATGGCTTCATATATCTCACTTAAACAATTACACAAAAACAATCATAACATTTAAGCATTTTACTGTAAAATTATAATTTTTACACCTTTAAAAAGATAATTTTGATACCTTTCAAATGATATAAAATATTCTATTTTATATCATAATTAATGTGTTTTAATAAATGTTTTGTAAAACAATATTTATATATAATATGTTGCATTAAAAGGTGTTAAAATCAGAATTGTTACAGGCGAAAATATAAGCGGCCTTTAAAAAAAGCATGCCTATAAAATAGGCGGCATATGCAATAAAATGATGACTTTGATGAAATTTCAACTTTAGACTCAGTGTGGTAAAAGTAGGCGTTTAATTATTGTAAAACGATTTCAAGCAATTTTAAGAAAAATTTTTGTGTGTGATATGAAAATTGTGTAAATCATCAATTTAAAACACTAAAATAAATTATTTCAAGCATTTTTCGATTTTTCACCGAAACAAATATCAATAAAAACCGAAATTGCAACAATAAAGGCGCTCTGGTGACCACAAACAAAAAGTAAATATTGCATTTCATACATCATTGGAAAGGTCTTTTAAATACCTTTCCAACAAGGTATCAACCATATTTCTGATAAACTGGTCAAGAGTTATGAATTTTTATTCAAAAATATAAGTGAAAATAACTATTCGGGTTCGGAAAAATCGAAATTTTGAAAAAAAAATTTAAAACAGATTTTTTAAAAATTTAAAAATTTTGGCCCGTCGCCCATAACAACTCTGATTAAGTTAAAAACAGATAACTCAGATGAAATAGGTAAAAATTATGTTATGCAGGCCTTAAAAATTTACGTTTAGTGTTTTCAAATTTCAATTTTTTTAAATAGGTTCAAATCATTTTGAGTCTATTTTTGAAATTTTAGTCTAAATTCAAATTATTTTGCAAAATTATCATTATTAACTTTAAAGGACTGTGAAATTATTCCAGCTGTTTAATAAAGTTTTATAAAGTTTCATAAACAGGCCTACTTTTTTAGGCGCCTACTTTTTTAGGCCGCCTAATTTTCTAGGCGACTACTTTTTTAGGCGCCTACAAAATTTTTTATCGGGCCTACTTTTTAGGCCGCCTAAATTTTTAGGCGGCCTACTTTTCGGCCTAAAACAACTCTG
>JACWBX010003346.1:0-71650 GCA_014622435.1 Polypedilum pembai
ATATTCAATGTGATTATTGAGTTCAAATAGTCATTTTCATCGGAATACAAAATAGGTCAAATTTTGGAGTAGGTCAAATTGAGGTTCCTTTACCCTAATAAAAAATTTACAATCATAGAAAAAGTCACATAAAACATCAAAGAAAGACGAATTAAAATGTATATTTGAGGAAGTGAACTTGAGCAACAGGGATTGATCATTGCTTGTGCATCTTTGATGAACAATTTATGTTTCTATTCATATGCCAAAGTTAATATCGCATAAATCTATTAAAAGGCAAAAATATGCGCGCGAGATCTCATGGAGAGAGAGACGACAATGATGTTCAATTGTTTGCCGTTTAGTGTGAAGGTCGTGCGCTATGAATATCTTTCTAAAAAAGCAATAATAATGTACTTTATAGATCGTATTATGTAACTATTCTTCTATTAGAATTTCTCGCTTTGCGAATTAATTATTTTCCCTACTTTTAAGACTATTTTAATCTCATCCTCTATTGTCGTATTACTACATATTTTTATACTAGCAATGAAGTGAAGTCAAATGAGCGTGTAAACACCAAAGCGATCAATTGTTTCTTGAAGTGCATCGAAAAAGTCACATATATGTGTAAAAACCTGATTTCTAAAGTTTGAACAGTTTGCGGAGTAAATTTTTATTTTGCAGATGATCAATATGAAAATATTTGAGTGGAATTTACTATTTGAACGCTATACTCAATATATATTTTAATCATATGAGCCAAATTTGGCTTCTACTCAAGAGCTTTATGATATTGTCGCATGAGTATTATTAAATTAGTGACTAATAAACCTACTATTTATGGAGGACACGTCTGTTTGAATCAAATATATAGGGGGAAGACGTATCGAATGATTGAAATATGCGGACTGCTCTTTTGCAATTATTGAAACACAAAATTGTCAATTGTATATTATTGCAAAGCTATGATTATTTATCTCAAGCATAGCTAGTTTATTTCGAATTGATGATGATGGGATTGTCCTTTTGTCATTCGTAATATGACTTTTTGTCAAAGTCATCTGATTGACAGGCGGAGAAATAAATAACATGATTACACATTATGATGCTCTTAAATTTGATTTTGATGATACGATATGTTTAATGCAGATTTGGAGGACAATCGAAAGTCTTCGCTTGTTACGATTCGATTGAGATATATTAAATTAATTCCAATGGACATGCAAATTAGAGTATGTAAAAATCAGCTAGACAAATTTATTATTAACAAATAAGACATGCAAACTTTTCATAATGTACAAATTTTCGACTAAAAATTTTTGAGTTTCTTTCAATTTATGATGTTTTGCTCGATTTTTCAAGGTAAAAATTCAGATGAAAGTGAATTTTTATTAATAAGTTTAAGAGAATATATTTTAAAAGTTAAAAACATATTTTGATAGAAATTTTTATAAAGTGATTTTTTAAAAAATATGAATACGAATGCAGTCAACTTCATGTTTTTACAATTTACATTTTTTAAATTTTTTGAATCAAAAATTCATAACGAATTTCCAAAATATAACAATCTAAAGTAATTTGATAATTTTTAGTTTAAACAATGATTTTTACCAAACTTATAACCATTTGTAACTATCATCATCAATAACTCGCAACACCTAACAAGAAAATTGATGTTTTTCTTCCAAATCGATTCTTTCTATGCTTTTAATAACCAGGAAACAGCCACTAGTTTTCTAAATTAGGATCTAGCTCATAAATCAACAATCAACTAAAAAATCTTGATATAGTCAAAATCAGATTCGTATAAAGAATAACTTTCTCACTTTTGTCATAATTTATTGCGACTTGTCCATTCTGTAAAGTGGTTTTATATCACTTGAAAAAAAATTCCACAGTATGCGTAAAAATAGCAATCATTCTCAATGATGAGTCCTCTAAAATAACACAAAGCATAAATAATGAAGCAGTTAAGAGAGAAATGAACAAGTAGATAGAATGTGATATACAAAATTCAAAAGCGAGAGTTGGCCAAGCCCACAAGATATCGTTTTTAAGACATTTAGTATGTAGAAGTAGATTGAATTACAACTTATCTCACCTTGACAGTATTAAAAGTAAGCAAGCCAAATATTTACCGCTCTAATCTTTGAAAATATTGATTGTTTTCTCTCTCTGAATTTCGTGTCATATTTTATGAATACAAAGCGATATTGATGTTATGATTTGAGCTTTTTAATCACTGATTGAATTTAACAGCTTTGAATCATAAAAGGAAAAATATTGTGACGACAAAGGAAATCAGAAGAGAGAAGTAATCATAACAACTTAATTTACAAACTTGTTGTTGTCGTAACAATACCACGGCAATAAATTCTCATTTTTGCTTTCTTGGTTGCCGCGATTGCAAGCATCCATACACACACATGTCAGGTGGAACGAAACAATTGCCCATTATGTGCTTCCACTCAGTAGCAGTGTTTTTTCTTTAGTTGAGAAATTTATTCTTCTTATAAAAAAGCGATTTCTTCATTATGGTATAGAATTTGATTTAATTGCAAACAAACAGTTGAGTTGGGATTTTAAACTACGATGAATAAATTGAGCTCTTTGCATGTGAATGAACGCGCCAAGACAAAGCATGTGTGAAAAAAAGATACATAGTCTAAGCCACTGCCGATTTCTGTTTCATCTCTTTTGTTTTGATTGCTTTAAAGCTCTTTTGTGACTTCCATAAATCATGTTCATTTAACATTTCATCGAAATGGCAATTTCTTTTGTAATTGCTTGAAGACCTGATTAAAAAATATAAATTGGATTTTAGAAGATCAGCTTGATGTTTTATCAATGAAAAATAGCTTAAGACTGATGAATTGAGTAAATTCTTTATGATGTGTTTAAAATTCATTTCCATCCTGATTAAATCGTTTTATATCTTGCATAGTTTATTAAAGTTGGACTAGTTTTTGTGCGATTTAAATAAACACATCATCTGCCTAGTCGCTGAATGATGATTTTGAAGTTAAAAGACACATTTATTGCAGATTAAGAAGAAAAAGTTGAAGGTTGATGCTTGGAATGTTTTTCTTCTACTCATAAAAGATGATTATTTTTTTTGTCAATTTGTTTGTTTATTACAGCAAAATAAAATTTAAAAACATTCAAACCTTACAATTTTCTTCTCATAAACAACAATCAATTCTAATTTTCTATGAAAAATCAAAATTAAGCTAAATCATTGAAGTAGAAATAAATCTGAAATTTCGCGAAAGTCGAAACAAGCTATTAATGTCAAAGAAAAAATATTATGATCAAGTCAATGAAATGAAATTAAAACCCTAAAATTAACACCTTTAATAAAAGGTTTATAGCTCAAATTCCTCACCTTTCATTACATCAGAGATAGAATAGACACATAATTAATGCGTGAGTTTTTCTTAAATAATCTTGACCGCAGGCTAACTTTGTCTTTCATTCTCAATCTTTCTGTTGTGATTTAATAATAACAGAGCACGAAAGTCCAAAAAGTCATTGTGTCCGGATACTGTACAGTCGCCACTATTGTATCATATAATCTCAATTGGTCAATCTTACAGTGATACATATCGTATGTGCGCGCACCATCCGTCACTTCATTTCATTATTTCAATTATCTTTACAACAAACAGATCTTTCTCTTTAAAAGGTGCGAATTTCTAATAATAAAACAAAATAATGTTCACATTAAATAATCATTGGACTAGGGGGAGAAGCACAATATGTCTCCATTGCTTATTTCGGACACTCGACTTTAGTTGCATAATAATGAAAATAATAATGCGATTCGTGAAGAAATAGTTTTGGGAGGTCAGAGAAAAGAGTAAGTGAGAGTGAGCGAGTTCAGATGGGAAATGTTTATGATGCGAAAAATAAAGCAACATGCATTGAGTAAGCGGTAAAATTCAAGCTGAGATTTTTATTAATAGTTTCTGGTGGTGACCGCGAACCAGAAAATGAACTGACGACATTTAATGATTATACACTATGAAATACAAGAAATTACATCAAATTAAGAAGAGTTGAGAGTTGCTTAAACAATTGCAAATGCTGGTGCTTGTCTCTTTTATAAACAGAAAAAGAGAGAGAAGATTTTTGCAATTTATCATTAAATGTGATTTTCGGTGTGAAAAAAGAAAATTTGCAAAAAATTATTTCATAACGATGATTTAAATTTAAATTAAAAAGTTCGTTAAACTTATAAATTTTCAAATATTAAAAATCAACGAAAATTCAATCAAAGTAAATGATTCAACAATGCTTCATCAACATCAAATTATAGTCTTCGCATAACTAACATCATCATTAAAGTATCACTTTAAACATTAATCAATTGCTTGGCTAGACGAATTCAATCTGCAAATAAATATACACACGCTAATCATGAAGATATAATCTCATCGCACTCATAACAATAATTGCTATGTCATTTATGCCAATTTTATTTATTATAAAGCGATTGCGTAAAGAAAATACAATCAATGAAGACAACAAAAAATATTGTTCGACAGTGAAAGACAAAAATTTGTCAAAATCAAGTAAAAAATTTCACGCGCTATCAGCAAATTTACTCTAACTCACGACTATTTTGATTAGTAGGAGCGAGAGTGTGAAATTAGAAGTCAAAGTAATTTATTATCGATTGTAACCATTGTTTATATGCGCCTGACTGTCTGAACATGAATATTTCGGCATCATGAAAATCATGTTTTGAGCATTTACAAGAAATTTCCTGCCTGCAACGAGAAATTTTTTATTTTCAGTAAATCTCCACATTAATGTCTAATTGCTATGAAATGAAATGTCAACAAAAGAAAAATTGAAATCACGCTCAAAGAGATTAAAACAATTTGTCTGGATGCTAGCGGCAAAGCACAAACGCATGACAAAAATGACAATGAAAAAAAAGATCAAGTTTATAAGATTTACGCTCACACAATGGCTAATAGATTAAAAATTGAAGATTTTTTTTCTCTTTCTTCTCTCACATCACAACAAACATGTGTTTTACAGCAAACTGCTTTGACAATTTTTCATCTTTTAGTTAAAACTTCGCATGCTGCTACTCTAACCACCAGCAATTTAATAATATATTTTTGTGAAGTTGAGGCAAAGTTTAAAGAAGAAACAATGAAATGCTTTTGAAATTTTTGTGAAGATACAATAAATGAAGATTTTCTTAAATGAATTTTAATTTATGCTTAAATTATAAGAAAATGACAAATTTGTTTAGAATTTTATTCAAACTCGATTGACTTCACACTCATTTTGTCAATATACAAAAAAAATCTCTTCATAGTAACACATTGCTGATATTTAATCTTTTGTTGATCATTATCATGACTCAATCTGAAAACGATAAACTTTCAATAAAACAACAGGAGAACTTTAACCTTATCGATAGCATCAAGTTGCTTCGACTCGTCGATTTTTGCTGCTAAAATGAAATATTGCAATCCATATTTATTGAATTTTATATTCGAAAAAAGATAAAGAGATTGAGGTAACTTCACAAAGAGCTGAACAATAAGAAATTATTTCGATAGCTGCAGCAGTAGCAACATTGTAGACCACTCAGTCATTCAACAATTAAATCTATAACAATTGCGCCCACAATAGAGTCTAGACTTTATAAAATTTGAAAGAAATTTTTTGCTATTGTTTTATCTCTCGTATTGCACGCGTCGTGTGTCTTGATCATGTAAATAGGAAAACGCACAAACAATTAGTTAGTTGCTAGATTTGCTTTAAATGAGTAGAAGCAATGGTAAAGTTTTGAAATTAAAATAGACTTTTTAAAACGCATTAAGATCGCAAAAAATTGATCTTACATAATTCGCAGTTTGACTATGAAAAATGAATATTCTTATAATGCGAGAAAAACGACACACGACTTTAAAATGGAGCATTTTTGCAACCTAAACGACCTCCATATTTTTAGTCAAAATAAAAACGTAGAAATTCTTTTTTCTCTTTTCTTTTCATCATCATGATGTCACTTCGTTTCGTTCAGCTCTTTTATGGTAATTTTTGGTCATTTCAACGCTTCCTACTATTGTACAAATATTTGCAATTTTCGTGAGCGGTCATCTTTTTCTGACTCTAATTGTTTATGTACTGTAAAGTTTCTATTAAAAACTCATTCATCATAAAATTCGCAACAGCCATGGATAAGTGCAAATTAAATATATACAAAAATTAAACTGCACAAGAAGATGAATGGAAGAGGAAAAATTTACCTGCTGCTGGCAGTCTGGCAAACAAGAGATTTATAACGATGAGAATTGGGTCAATAATCTCTTTTCTTCTATTGCAGCAATTACTCTCCCCAATTTTCATGTCTTATTCGCAAGTTGCTTTTTTGTTAAATTGAAAAATTGACTTTGACCAATTTTTTGCACCTCCACAATTTTATCTATTCTTCTGCTCGTGCGCTCATCTGTAAATGGTAAATAAACACAAATTTACCACTCAATTTAGATAAAATTACTCTTGTCGCGTCTGATTAATGTTTGCATTGTTCAACAAATTTGCTTGCAACAAAATGCGACGATGATGATCTCGTGAGAGTTAAAATGATGATTGGCAAATATTGATTGAAATTTATTTACATTTCCGAATGAATGATCATGATTCATTGTGATCTTTCATTGCAAAAGAGATCTTTCTTTCATCTTCTTTTCGCACATAATTCTGTTGCTCCATTTGCTATGTTAATAAGGTCATTTGAGCAAATGAATGAACAAAATAAAGTGCCTAATGCTTGCCTAACTTATTTATGTAAAATTTGCTGTCTTATTTAATCGCTTCATTAACTTTTTTTTAGCACTTTTACTTTCACACTATTTCATTTTGATTGATGTTTGAGATGATTTAAGAAAGGATAGTAAGCTTACTCAAAAAAATACTGGCGATTAAGATTTGGGCAAATTGATTGCACTTTATTTAAGAAACTATCGTAAATCATTGGTTAGATGGGAAAGTAGCGAAGCACAATTTACATAAAAATTTTCAATGTTTGAATATGAAAAATTTTATCTTAAAAATCCCATCAACAAATAAATAACTTTGCATTTTCTGTTTGTTGACAAATTTTAAAAAAATTCTTATCATAATCTTTACTGCTATTCATAATTTTCAAAAATCTTTTCAAAATTTTATTTTAATTAATTCAACTCAATTCATTAAAATAAAATTATTCGATTCATCTATCATGATTATCAAACATTCAAAAAGATTCGCGAGATCAGAAATTTCTATTCAACAAACACCTCTAACACTCTCTGTCTTTATTCTTATAGCTACGAGAACTTGCTGGTATACCAAATGGAATAATACCGAAAACAAGTTTCACATGCCGAGGGAAAGATGCTGGATATTATGCAGACATCGAAACTGATTGTCAGATTTATCATTTGTGCGATGAGCAAGGACGACAATACAGCTATGCATGTCCAAATGCCACACTCTTTCAGCAGCGAATGCTAATTTGCGATCATTGGTATATGGTAGATTGTTCTGCTGCAGAGGCCAGCTATGGATTTAATCGACTGATTGGCCAAAGGGTAAATTAAAAATTATGCACTACAAGATGCAGAGTTTAATTTATTTCTTCTCTCTTAGGATCAACCTTTCGTTTCACAAAGCGATGCGGAAAAGAGAACTCCACGACCAGACATACTCGATCGACCATATGCTCCAGACTATGGCGGGGAAAGTTTCAGAAAGCAACTCGATAAGGTATTTCGCTATTTATTCTTTGCTCTTGCATAACTTTACTATTTTATTTCTTTTCTCACAAAAGAGTCAAATACCTGCACTACAAAATGCCATCAGTGGACTAGATTTAAGTAAAAATCAGAATAAAAAGTATGAAATTCTTGAGACAGAAGCATCAAGTAATATTTTACCGCCACAAATTGATTCAAATTCGCTCGATCCAACATTGCTACCAGCATCAGAAGATTTTCCACAATATGACAAAACAAATGATCGCCGCGCTGCATTTTCAGCAGAGTCAGAAGAAATAAAACCAAAAGGCTTCAATCCACCACCAACAGGCTTTGAACCACCAAAACTTCTACCAACATACAACGATCAATTTAGAAAGACAGAAGAAAGACGATTAAGAGATCTTGGAGTGCCAACACAGCCAACACGCACAAAGAACTCACAATCATTTTCACCAATTCAGAATGTTGCGCAAGGCACAAAAAAGCCATCAAAAACTTTTGATCCAGATAAGAATTTCGCTGCTTTCGATCACTTTTTCCCAACAGGTAAAGCCACATATAAGGATTATGATTTTTCAAAATATCTAAGACGAGATCAAATTGCAACGACACGCAAGCCAACAACAACAACAAGACGTCCTGTACAAAATAATAAATTTCAACTAATTGGACCACCTGCCACACAAAGACCAGCGCCATTTGTTAACAAAAATAATAATCTTCTACAAAAAGCAGTAACAACGACCACGACAAGAAGACCTGCTTTTGCAACAACAACAGCGGCTAATGTGGCGAGAGTAATTGCCACAACAAAGACACCAGTGACAGCAAAACAAACCTTCACAACAACTAAAAAGCCATCACAAGTCACACGACAGCCAGCTTTCTTCAATAATCAACTTACGCAACCAGCACGTGCACAAATTCAAAAACAACAACAACCGGCATTAAATAAAAAGCCAGTGATAGTACCAGCAACAGATTTATTGCCACCATTAGAAGTTGTGAAATTATACGACGATGCAACGACAAGAGGTCCACCAGTTTATTTTGACTGGAAATTACCTGACAATGGACTTGTGCCACCTAAATTTGATAATGAAACAGAGACAAATTCACTCAAAAGATCAGTTCTTGAAGAAGGAAACTTTGATGGCAGCAATGACTTCCAGAGCAGTGAAACTCGACGAACAGGCACTGGAAATTCAATTAAAATTCAATATAAAGATTTACAGAGATATTTCGCCATTCCACAAGTTGAATTTCCTCTTGAATCAACTGGACGTGATGGTTATGAAAAAGATGATGCAGTGAATAGTTTTCAAGTTAAAATCCCTTTGAGAATGGGAAATGCAAAAACGATAGCAGCTGAACGATATTACTACCTTGAACATGGCCATTGTAATCCTGAATGCCATCCTTATTTCTTTAAACCAGGGCGATGTGAGCCATGCATTAAACTGTAAACATCATAAAGTTTTAACATGAGAAAAAAATTAGTTTTAATATGTTTTTTGTAAGAAGAAGTGAAAAATAAAAGAGAAAATTTGTAAAAAAAAATGAAAAAATATTCTTTGATTTCATTTTCAGCCTACAAGTATTAACAAAACAATAAAGAAGAAAGTGAACAACTCATAATTCAATTTATAAAAAGCGTCTCATCATTTCCGACAGTGTTTTGAGCAGACAATAAAGTCACCCACATAACATCAATTAAGACATTATAGCACACAAATAAAATTGCAATGACCAAATAAACTTGCTTTAATTTGTATTTTTCAATCGACCATAAAGAGATTTTTTACACGCACAAAATATAGCAAGGCAAATGATTATATTGAATTACATAAATGTGAAGATTTCATAAATGGAAGAATCTTGATTCACAAATATTAATTGATTGAAATTAATATTATAATTTCCTTATATTTTGAATATTTTATTTATTGTATGAAGTCACGATGGTGTGAAATTATGAATCAATGAGAAAAATTTCTATTTTTGATTTATGATCAATTCATTAAGACTGTTATCGTATGACAGAGTTGAAAGGATTTCTTGCTATTATTTGACTTCTTTTTATTTTTTTCTTTAATCTACTCGATAAATTATTGCCTCTTTAATTATGAAATGCTTAAATTAACTAATCTCTCCCTCTTTTTCTTTTATTCATTGATGATAAATAATCGAGAGTAAAGCAAGGTTATTATACTTCGATAAATCACATAAAAATTGAATAAATTGAAATTATAGCTTTCTGATTTATTTTCTATTAAATGAAATAATTTTATTTCATCTTCATTGATAAAAAGTAATGTTTTTCTTTACATTTTTCAAAATTAGAAAAATGATTAACAGACAAACAGTAGATCAAAATTAATTTGATAAACATTTAAAATTCTATTTCAGTTTTTGAAAAAACTGAATCGAAAAATTTTTAATCAGAATCACTGATAATTTGAAGTGTCTTTATCTTGAATTAAAAACAGAATACCGATATATTAAAGTTAAAAGGTAGCAACTAAAAGCCATTAGAGGTTTTCGTGTCTTATGCGAATCTTCCTCCTCTTGAATTAGTCTTCTGAAATCGCCGATCGTGATCTCTCTCTTTACGTCGCAATTACATAAAATTATTTCATTTCCGAATTAATATGGCAGTGTGAGAAGATGAAGAAAGAAGTATTTTGCTGATTCATCTCTCTCTGTGCTCAGTGCTATAAAAAATTTCACAAACTTTAACATTTGAGCGACTTTTGGTCTTCTTCTTCTTTTATTGGCAGGTCAAGACTTTATTTTTGGCGTATATTACAATTTATTTTCATGCTGTGCATTCATTATTGGATGAAAAGGTCAGAAGGGAGTTGAGTTAAGTGCCGTCACAGATGGAGACAGATATTGCGAACCAGAAATGAGAGCAATTTAGTTTATAATTTTCTGGATCTTTTTCAGAGATATATTTCATCATAATAAAGTTCAAGGACAAAATGAAATGAAATGTCTATGATCTTACCAATATTTTCAAGAGCTTCAAACGAGTGCTAATATCAACTCAAACAAAAATGACTCGTGTGCATAAAAACTTCTTTTGATTTATTCATTCGCAGCTATTTTTAATGCAAGGCGACGACGTTTGCATTCAACTCTATTCTTTTGAACATAAATTGTTGTTTTTATACTTTTCTTTTTTTGTGACGAAGAGTTGGAGCTCCCACAAAATAATAAAATATTTGTGGAATGTGTTTTTATAAAAATAGTGATTAAATGTGCCGCAATGCGAGTTATTTGCATAGTTTTAATAAGAGGAATTGTACTTTTAAAAAAAAGAGTTTTACTCATATAAATTCAAGAGACAAAAATATTTTTTTTGTAAAAACATAAACGGATTACATTAATGAATAAATTACCAGACAAATCATGAATAATTTATGTTAATGATCAACAACAAATCGTTTACAATATTAATGATTAACTTGGGAAATTAGTTTCAAACACGCACTGATTGATGTACATAATTAAAACAATTTTAAAAAAAAAAGCCTTTTACTTTTTTAACACATCATAAAAATTCACATATTTCAGATTTTTCTAAATTCAAAGTTCTTTTATGAATGTCATAAATTGAAATGTTTACTCTTTATTAGCCACATACATATTTTTCTAACATGCTTTTGCACTTTCAAAAAATCAAACATCATCGACATTCAGCTAGAAGAAAAAAATGTTAAACACCCGTCACATAAAGATGAAGTTTTTTATTTATCTTAATGACATTCGCTCTTTCGGATTTCTTTTATTTCTTCTATTTTGTTTTATTTTAGCATATGAATGGGTTTCAGACAAACGACAATGTAGAGCATCATTTCAGTTGTCTTTTTATGATAAATGAATAGTTTAATGATCGCATTTTACAGTTATATCTAGAATCTAAAGTGTGATACATTAATTAAAGGTGTTGTCACAATTTGAAGCGAGTTTTTAATCTTGATTTAGGCGCCTCAGGGTGCTTTCAGAATTGAGCGCGTGTAATTTTGATCTTGATTTGATTTGCGAAATTTTCATCACACAATGCGATATTAAAAGTCCATTTTCGAGAGAGATGTTCACCAAAATTATGGTTGACAGTTTTTGATCTGACTTTTATTGATCGTTCGCGTGTATGAATTTTATTAAAATAAAAATGCGATTTTATCATTTTTTTAAAAATAAATTTTATATAATATATCAATCAATTCAAACTTCCGTCAACTTCATTGTAATTATTCTGATCACCCTCATTCAGTGTCACTTCAATTTGCTTATTTGTCCATTGATCTTCACTTTGTGACTTTTTTCTACATTCGATACAATCAGGTTTGCCACAATTGTCTTCTTTTTTGATTTCGGTAATAATTTTCACACCATTTGGAATTGAAATTATTTTGGTGAAGCTCTTGTAACTCTTGTTGACCATTTCTTCATTTATGCAATTCACATTTTCCTCTGCACTGCAGTCATTCTCTTCATTATGAGAGCAAATGTAAGTTTGATGATTTATAGTGTCACCAACACGTTCATGTGATGCTAACTTTTGGTTCGGATTGAAACGTCTCATTGAATCAATAATTGGTCGGAAGGGATTGACAACTGATTTTGATTTGAGTCTTGGTGCTGGAGCGCATTGAAAAAACTCGATGTCAAAGTCATCAACTTCATTTGGTGTCGCGGTTGATGCAGTTGTCAGAGGAGTCGAATAGCACTGCTCATTGCAATTTTGTGACATTGTTGTTGATGCTGGTATGTTGTAAACATAAGGTTGATGCATTATTGTCTTTGGTTGTTGATGATGCTGTGTTGGAATAGACATCTGAGGCTGATACATGAAATTAGCGTTTTGAAAATTTCTTGAATCATAATTTCGTAAATGTCTTTCATTGCAACTTGTTGACGGTGGCAGTCCACTGTTAATTTTATTGTACTGAGTGAAGTCCATTTAAAATTTTAATTTATTCGAAAAAGAAAAATATAGAAAAAGAAATAACAAACGTGATTCGAAATTTTGACAAGTGAAAGAAATAACTTCAAAGATTACTAAAATATAACAGTTGAAAAAATTTTAAAAGTTAAGCTTAATGAAGAGCTTTTAAAAGCTTTATTAATTTTTGTCCATATAATTCTTATAAATAAATTTTACTTTCTCCTTAATCATTCTTTTGACTTTTTCGTTGATATTTTCGTCCTCAGCATTTTTGACAATTTTTAATTTTTCATCAAGTAAAATTAAGTCAATATAGAGACAAATTACAAAACGGTAAGAGTCTACTTTTGTCTGATCAGAAATTCGTTCATTAAGCAAAATTTTTATAAAATTTTCAGCGTTTATGAAAGTATTTTCTGTAATATTTTCGAGAGAATTCAAAAGTTTTATATCCATTCCTTCAAATTCTTTTGTTTCAGGAAGTTCAAAATTGACCAAATCAGAATTAAATCCTTCACTTTTATACACTTGACACAATTTCGGTTTCTCACTTGCACATGACAGAAACAAAAACTCTTTAAAATCGCTCCAAAATTGTGTTGGCACTTCAATTTTTGTCACATCCAAAACACAATCTTCAATTTCAAAATCCCAAATTCCATTGTCAGTGCAGGAAATTAAATTTTCGTTTTCTATCTTATAACCGCTATTGCATTTTATTTCAGCAAATGTTCCAAGTGGATAAGAAGTAAAATTTTTATTTATAATTCCAGAGTCAGAAGCATAAATTAAAACACCATTTTTTGGTATTTCAAGTGCTGGGCACTCAAAAATGCTGATACATTCTGGAATTTCACTCGACCATTTTCCTGTTCCCTCACAACTCAATGTGTTATTACCTTCAAGTCTGAAACCATCATTGCAAGTGAATTTTGCTGTTCCTTTGTAACTGATTTTTGTTAAACTCATTCTTCCATTTGCTGGTGTTTTTAAATTTTCACATTTAACAATTTTACATGTTGGAAGTTTTGATAAATCCCACTTTGATGTTCTCAAGCAAAAAATAAATGGATTTCCTTCAATTTTGAATCCTTCATTGCATTTTACAAAAGCACTTTGATCACCATAGATAACATTTGCATTATCAATCAATAATTTCTCTTGACATGACTTGCAAAATTCTGATGTTTCAACTTTCACATTTCCAAAAGTTTTGAGCTTCAAATCAGTCCATGAAATAAAATTTCCTTGATAAGGGTCACATGTTCGATAATATTCATTAATTTCTATTGCTGTTAATTGTCTATTCCAAAAATCTAAGTAAGAAATTTTTCCGACGAATGATTCAGTTTCACTGAAACCACCTAATGATGAATTTAAAAATATTTTATATAAGTAATTATTTAAAAATTTTGGTTTACCTCCAATAATATCTTGTTCTTGTCCAATAATAAAAATTCCTTTCCCTTTAATTGGTGTTGCTTTACTTAAATTCTTACCCTGAACATGAAGATCACCATCAAGATAAATCTCGTACATTCCCTCTTCCATCGTCCAAGAAACTGAAAAAAAATTGAAAATTTAATTCTTCAAAAGATTTTATTTCGTCTCAAACAAACCACACAAGAAATGCCAAATATTGTCAATAATTTTGATGTCTGTAATGACATTAACACCATTCACATAAAGTACAAAACCATTATAGTCAGTGAATGTGAAACTATTGTCAGACACTTCATTGGCATATGAAATAATTGATCCGTAGTTAAATTGATCATTTGTCTGAATCCAAGTGCAAAAAGAAATTGCCTCAAAGTCACTTTTCGGTCCATCGAATTTTACATAATTGTTCACGCTTGACTTTTCAAATTCAAGCACAAAGTCTGGTGTTGTAAAAATAGAACATCTTTTTCCATAAAAGTAAGGTGGACAACTATGAAAATAATATTTTCAATATTAATCATAATTTGAATTTTAGCGTCATACCTGCAAGTATATTCTTTATAAACATTATCATCATCAACTCTTGTGATATTGTATAGATCTCTTAGAATAATAGGAGTACATTGAGCATCATTATGGCATAGATTTGGTTCACATGGATTATCAATTTCATCACAATTCTTTCCTTTTAATCCAGTAAAGCATTTGCAGCTAAAAAATAAAAAGTTATAAGTGTCTTCTAAGAATTTTATTAAATTTTTTGTACTTACACATAATTGTCTTTAGATGCTTTAACAGTTTTTAAATTAACACATTCTGAATATTGAGGACAAGGACTATAATCACATGGCTGCAAATGACAACGTTTTCCGATTGTTCCTTCATCACAAATGCACTGATAATCGTCTTTTTTATTCACGCAAGTTGCATTTAAACATGGAGAACTAGCACAAAAATCAATTTGAATTTGTTTCTCACATAAATCTCCTTCAAATCCATCAAGACATTCACAAAATGCTTCATTATCATCTTCGTAACAATTTGCATTGTTTTGACAATTTTTTTGATTGCAAGGATCATCAAGTGACTCACAAAAATCGCCTTGATATTGTGTTGATTTGCATTCACAAGTTGTATGAGTTTTATTAACTACTTGACAAATTCCATCGTTGAAACATGGTGATGATGAACATGGATTTTCGGCAATTTCACAATTCTGACCATAGAAACCTTCATCGCATTCACAGCTGTAGAAAGCATCAGATTGAACACATTTTCCATGATCACCACAAGTCACTTCATTGCAAGACTCTTCAAATCTTTTAAAGCAATCATTGATTGAAGTTGATCCACGTTCAGAAGTCATTCCATCAGGACACAAATCACAAAATAGTTGATCATAGTTTGCTTGATATTCACCAATTCCACAACTTTTACAAAATGGCATTAAAGTTTTCAAATTTGATATTGTGCTGCTTTTCTTTGGTGATTTAAGACGAGCTTGAAAGCCAGGTTTACACATTTCACGGCACTCATCACTCGAACGGCTTCCAATTTTTCTTGTTGAATGATATTGTGGACAACTGTAGCAAGACATTTGACCAGTTTGATTGTTAAAAGTTCCAAGTGGGCATTGAATGCAAATGTTTTGCTCTAAATCATGATAAGTTCCTTTTGCACATTGAACTGGAAAAAAATATGAATTTTTTTACATTAAATTAATGTCATAAAACTTACCACAAACAAGTTTTCTAGAAACACTTCCTTCATTGCATTTTATAATTTCATCAAGTTTCAATGTTGTCAGATCAAGATTCATATTCCTCAATCTTTTCTTAAATCTTTCACTCGTGTTGACTTTCTTGAATTCTTCCTTCACTCTTTTAATATTATCTGATCTTGTTAAATTTGTTTTCCAGATGCCAAGTTTTTTAGAAATCTTTACATAGAGTTCAACTTTCTCAGGATTCTTTGATTTCTTGATAGGTCTGAGTGATGAGGCAGAAACTTCTCTCTTAACAATGGAATAATACGAATGTGAGTCAATTTCATTTGGAATATCATTTTCAATGCATTCAGGTAATTCTGTTGTAAGTTCACATTCTTGATTACCACAAAGTTCTTCTTTAAGTTGTTTTATGAGTTCTTCTTGCTATAAATAAAATTAGATTTTAAATACTTTCCAATTAAAATAAGAAATATTTTTACATTTTTAGCAAAATCTTCGCATAATAAATTTTCAGAATTCAAAGAAATTGTCAAAACTTCTTCAACACTATTTGGCTCTTCGATTACTGTACATTGAGGACTTGAATCTTGATTCCAAATTCTTTTCTCTAAATCACATGTCATGATAATATTTTCAACAACAGTTTCATTTTCCATCATGCCATAGCCAAAATTACAACGAAAATCACACCAAGTCATTGTGTCATTTTTTGCACAAACTCTTTGTCCATTTTCGGGTTTTTCAAGTTCATCGCATTTTTTTTCTTTCACAGTTATGTACATTAAGCATGAATTTTGATTTCCTGACTTATCAATGGCCGTGTAGTTCACTAAATGTTCACCAATACTCAAAATTGTATGATTGAGGTTTTTGATGATTGTAATATTTTTATCATCCACATTGTCGTAAATATTTGGTTCTTCCCACTCAATTTTTTTATCATTTTTAGTTGATACATAGAAAGTTTGATTAACAATGCAATTTTCAAAGATTGGAGGAGTTGTATCAGCAATTGAAATTGTAAAATTACATTTTGCCTTATTCTTAACTTCATCAATTGCAACATAAGTAAACGTATAATTTCCAGCATACATTTTTGTTCCTTCTTCCTTTAATGCAGGTTTAACCCAAAATGTTACATTTCCTTTTGAATTATCTACTCAAAAATTAAAAAATTATATTCAAAATGTCAAAATAAAATCAAAAAATTTCACCTTCATAAGATTTCATTGGTGCAAATGATGTTAACAACACAAAACTTTTCTTTTCATTTAACTCAATCGAATAATCATCAGGGCATTCAATATTTGGCGGTGTAACATCAACACATCGAGGAATTTTACTTTTCTGTGACCACATGCCATTTCTACTATTTGAACTACCACAGTTTTTAATAGATGGACCTTTGATCTCAAAACCTTCATCACATGTGACTGTGCAATTTGTACCAAATGATGATTTTTGTTCAAAACATTCATCTGAGTCATAAGAACCATTTGGAATTTTTGGTAAAGCAGGACAGAGAATTTCTGTAAACGTTTTTTTAAAGTAATAAAATTTAATATTTTAAGAATTTTTTCTCTCACGTTTACAAGACGTTTGTGATCCATCCCATTTTGAGACAGGCAAACAATGTCTCTTTTTACTGCCAATTAAATGGAATCCAATGGCACAAGAAAAAATGCATTCAGTATCAGTTGGAAATTCATCAGTAAATTTCTGTACATCAACACTGTAATTTTCCAAAAATGAAGCATTTCTAGGAGAATAATCGATTGTTATATTTAAATCTGAATTTCTACAAAGAGCAACACCATAAAATGGAATTTGAAGTCCTGGGCATGATTTTACTGTAAAATATAAGAATAAATTTCATTACTTAAGAATTTATAAATTCAACTTACAAACACATTCAGTTTCGTGTCCTGACCATGTTCCATCTTCTTGACACAAGCGAATTGATGAGCCTGTTAGTTGATATCCAGTCTTACAACGAGCTCCACATGCTGAATTAACTGTATTTGGACAAGTTGCTGTTACAAAATAGCCATTATTAGGAGTTAAAAGTGGAGGACATTTTATGACTTCACATCTATGTTTTTGAGTTTCACGAAATCCACTTTTGCAAACACAATCATTTAAGCTCATGGCTGGAACAATTCTCGTTTCATGATTTATATCAGGACAGTTAAAACATGAATTGTATGAATTCCAATAAGTTCCATTTGGACATAAGTCGCAGCCATTTCCTGCTGAACTTTTAATTCCTGTTCCATAATATCCTCTTTTGCACATACAGTTATAGTGACCAGTGTGAAAACCACAAGAACATTCAGCGTTCACATCACAACATGATTCTGTTCCATTTTCATCACAAAGTGAATCACAAAATGTATGATTTGAAACTGGTAAAATTACACCAACCTTATAGTCAGTGTGAAGAGCTTTTCTTGCTAAACTTTCAAATAAAGAAAAACTTGACAACATGTAATTGTAATTTTCAATTGGTTTACTGCAAATTGAACGCAGTTCATCTAAATTTCCTGAACTAATACCGACAGTGAAAATTGTAATGTTATCAGATTTCAATTCTTCAGCAATTGGTTTTGGACTTCTTCCGTTTGAAAAACCATCAGTAATGAGAAGTAAAATTTTTTTGCATTCTTTGCGATTTGAATTGTCAAAAATTTCCTGATTAATGAATTAAAATTTAAAATCATCTCACTGAAATTTGGTTTCAATTTAATATATGATTTTTGTCAAAATAGCTAAGAAATGCTTCAATCTTATTTATTTTATCTCCTAATTTTCGTAAGAATAATTTTAAAAGTTGCTGAATATTTCGGGCAAAATTTTTAAGCTACTTTCACAATCCGAGTAATCAAAAATACGTTACGATTTCCATTTATACGTTTAAATCATGCCACAACAAGTAAATGAAAAGTAGTATCGTATTTTTGGTTACTCGAGCAATCTTTTATTATTTTACCTAAGATTTCTTACTTTAGCTTTTAACAACGCACCAAAAGTATTTGTTCCTCCACCACTATAAGTAATATTTGGTATTTGATAATTCAATAAAATGCATTTGTCATTATCCTCAGAAACTTGAGATATTTGATTGATATGAACAAACTAAATTTAAGATAAAAATAATTTTTAAGAATTCAATCTTTTTAAATATTTTACTCACAATTTTTGAACGTGAACTAAATGTTATCAATGCAACTCTTGTATAATTAAAACTGACATTAAAATCACTTAACAAACGTTTCACAAATCCGATTTCATTCTCAAAATTTTCCTTCCCAACACTTGAACTGGCATCAACAAGAAAAACCATATCAATTTTCTTATGCTTCATTTTAATTTTTGTGATTATTTTTCTAAAATTACTGCTCATTGTGTCAAGCTGCTTTTTAATTACATCATTTTCCATCTTTCGTCGCTCATCACTGTCAAAAACATTATTACTCTCAATATCACCGAGTAAGTCAATAAAATGTTTCTCTGTTGTTGTTGTTGTAGTTGTCGCAATCAGCGTGGCATTTAAAACTGATGTTTGTTTGGGAATCTCCTCATCGTAATCATTCTCAAATGAATAATCAGCAGTCTCCTGACCCACATTAACGTTTATCAGCGTTAAAAATAATGTTATTGAAATAAAATCACTTTTCTTCATTTTTATGCTCTTAAATTACACGCATAATAGAAATCAACAGCTGATAATTTAATTATCAACACGCTAATGAGGCAATAACCTCTTATGAATGAGAAGTGTTTAGTAGTACGTTAATTGATCAATTTCTTATGCAGTTGCACTTGCATATTATGATATTCAACACTTTTTTATGCTTTTAAATTGTTGATAATTATCACATTAATCAATTTTCATTGTTAATTTCACAATTCTTTTTTAAGTAAAAATTCTTAATGTTATCAACTTTCATGAACTTTTAGAATTATTCGACAGTGATGTATGCTATGAAGTATAAAAATTTTAGAATTCACAAAAGTATTTTAATCCAAATAATGAATGAATTTTTACTAAACTTTTATTTTTTCACTTTTTAAATTCACACTGAACTTTTGTACAAATCCCCGTAAAAATTAATCTTTGTAAAAATTTAATGTGAACACTTGAAGCTCCCAAAGGGAAATGGAATCAAAATATTGTTTACTCTCAATTTTATTTTAAAATTTTTAATCTCAATAATTTATTTTAGAGCTCTGAATTCTCTCATAATGTTGATTGGTTGATTGACTTCATTTTAAATATTTTAATGCTGTAAAAACAAAAAAAAAAGAACACAATAAATTTATTTTTTATTAAGTTACAATTTTTATTTCATTTTTTTTTTCATTCTTTATTTTCAAAAAAATAATAATGAATGAATGATTGATATTTTAGGGAAGGATTTCTTTTATTTAATTATTTCATCTTATTTTTCGTAAAACAGGAGAAGAAATTTATTCTCATCTGTTTAGAAATTAACGATGAAATTTCAATATTATAAAATACAAATATTGTTGATTTTTGTTTTAAATATTGCATTATAACTCGTAATAATAATAATGTAGGTATAATGATATAAAAATAAACTTATTTAATTTAATTGTAATTTATAATAATAAAATTTTGCTGATATTCGCCTATTTTGAGTTAATTATCTATAAAATAAATCTGTTGCATTTTTGTTTATGTTTTGTATGATTTTAACAGTTGAATTTTTTATTTCGTCATAACCTCGTTTCTAATATTTTGTATGGGTCCATCTTTTCTTCTCATGTTTTTTTTTTCATTTTTAAATTTAATTTTAATTTCCTATAATTAATTTAAAACGACCATTTGTCATAAAATGTACAAACTCTTCAATTAAATTAATAATTAGGTAATGTAAAATGCACAAAAACTTTTAATTAATGATTTCTTTCAGTAATCAATCAATCATCACAAGCAGAAAAAAATATCATATAAAGAAGGTTTGTAAGAAGGATTTGGAATGATTTGAAAATTATTACAATTGTTGATTGCAAATTCCCTTCGCTTCTTTGATTTTCATTTCATTTATCATCTTAAAATTAATGCAACTAAGTTTATGTAGTGTAATAATTATAATTAAACTAAATGTATAATTTTTTTTGTGTATGTTTTTCATTTACCATAAACTAAACTTAAATTTCTAATAGTTACTAAAAGTAGACAGATTTAATGAATAAATTTAGGTTTGAAAATGCAATTGAAATTTAAATAAATATTGTTTTTCTTATAATTGAAAGAGAGTAATTGATTAAATAGAAAAATAATTTTTAATTCTTACTAGCAGGCGTTTTTCTTACATTCTAGAGAAAATCTTCACTTTCAAAGTACAATCAATTCAATTTCATCAGAAAAATAAATGAATTTCAAGTTCCATCAGACCATCTCAATTGTTCCATCGATAAACTATTTTCAGGTGAATATAAAATTATTTTGTGCAAATCAGTAACTTCAGTACTTTTTCCTCAGTCTAAACCAATCTATTCGAATTTTATCACTTTCAAATTCAATAAATTTCTACTAATTGATTAACTTTCTTTTTTACACAAATTAATTTTATATTTGACTTCAATAATTACTAAATTTTGTTTTTCCTAATTGAATTTTTCAAAATTTTAAGTGTTTTCGTAAAATAAAACAACATTTTTCAAATTCAAACTTTTCAACATGAGAAAATTCAAATTTGAAATGGGTCATTAAATTGATTTAATATCACATAAAAATTGATGAAAAATTCAATTTTGTTTAATTTACTTTAAAGAGATTCATAACCTAAAAAAAGTTTAATGATTTATCATATTTAAAAAATACTGATTAGTTTAAATATTCTTCGCTTAAAAGTTTCTCATTCTCACTATTTTCCTATCAAAAACAGCTCCACGTTTTCATTTTTCTTCATTTCTTTTTAAATCCATGAATATGTCATTCTTATGCTAATGGTTAGTTTCTCAAAAGTTCAAGTTCAAGTTTTTAATTTAAATAGGTTTTTGTTATGTCCATGTCATTAATACAAGTGTAAAAATCGCTAAATATTATAATAAAATTATGTCATTATATGAGGATGATTGAATGTAGTATAAAGGTAAGAAAAGGAAGGAAAAAGGATGATTGCCTTATTAAATATGTTTTATTCTGATGTTTGTATAAAATGCTAGTTAAGTTTCATCGTTCACGATAATTGAATTAAGTTTCATGTCAATCCAATGCTCACTAAATTAATTTATTTTCGACCAACATGAAATTTATCTTTAGAAAACATTGCATCAAGATGAAAATATTGCAAAAAATTGTGTGCTTCGCACAGATATCCATACAAAAAAAGCACTTAGTGCTCATAACTGTATGACTGTCTCATTCTATCCTATAATATCTTGGACACTTAATTTCATCATTTATTTCTCTCGTATAAAAACCTGACTATGACTATTGATTATAAATTTCATTTTATATTTAATTTCTTTAATAAATATTGAGAAGAAGAAAAAGAAAAAAGTTTGTGTGTGTTTGTGTTTTTGGAAAAGAGAGTGAGTGTGAGTAGATTTCTGCACATTAATTTTTTTCTTATCTCTTTTTATTATAATTCCAGCCAGCATCAGTTATCTTCTGGCTAGCTTCATCAAAACACGTAAACGTGTACTCAGTTGGAAACTTTACAACAACTGCAATCAATATAAATTTTGTTGATTGAAACTTTTTCCTGTATAATTATTTATAAATATTAATGGCAGTTTCTATAGAGGTTGTGATTTCTTCAAATATTACAAATGTTTTTATATACTACTATAAGGTATTTATTAAAAATTTAAAATGAAGAATTTTCTTCTGTTTTTCAATAGTCAAATTTTATCTAAGTTTCTTTTTGGTTCATCACGTCTTCACAAAAATTAACGAGAAAAAAGTTTTGCTTACTAAATACAGCTTTAATTATTATTACTTAAAATTGTTATCTTCATTTTTGCCATTCTGTGCGTGAATTTGTCTATGAAATTAATTTAATTTAAATTAAAATTAATGTGTATGAATTGTGAAAAACATTTCATTTTCTACAAAATTAGTTTTGACACATGAATAAAAACTACCACGAGAAGAAAAAGAGGGGAAAGTTTATGAAACTCAAAGGGATTGCAAAACATCAGCTTGTGGTGGCGGCATTTGTGGAATCAATTGCTTACTACCGTCTTGTACAACTTCTTCATAGCCCGAGTCTGATGAATTGTCATTACCGAGACCTCCAAAACGTGCCATACTTGCTAGTTTATATTTTAGCATTGACATTTTATCGCCATTTACATTGGACAATGGATGCTGTAGTGGTTGTTGCAGTGCTGGTTTGATTAACTTTACAACTTCTGCATGATGATTTATTTCTTGCAACAACAACTTACCATTCGTTTCAATCTGCTCATATGCATTTTCATCTTCCATCTTATTTATAACTGCATTAAAAATATTATATTAGTGCAAAATATTTTTAAAAATTCTTAAATTCTTACCATTTTTGTTATCATTAATTTTAAATTTGATGTCAATTGATTGCGTATTGTCTTTTCTCTCATCTGTAGTATCCATCAGCTCAGTCTTGTCATTAATATTGCTAAATTCTGTTACATTAGTACTACTGCTTGTATCACACGATTTAGCGACAGATGGTTCACTATTGCGCTTAAGAAACAAATGATGCTTCTTGATTGCAGTTGACGTGTGTTGCTGTTGTTGTGTTGATGGAATTTGTGTAGGCATTTCTGAGATTTTCGGCGTTTGCTGAATTAAATTTATTGATGATGAAACAATTTCATTTGAATTTTTACTCCTTGAAGATGCATGCTGTTGGCAAGGTTTAAATGATGATGCATTAATGATGACAGCCTCAACTCCTTTGCACTCATAGATTGCTCCACAGCATGTATTTTTTTGATGCCACAACTCATCACTGACAACATCAGAAAACAAATTGAAGAAATTTGCTGGCCAACGAGACACTTTTATAGGATTTGGATTTTTTCGTTTCCTTTTCGACTTCAGTGCAGCCTCTTGTCTTTTCAAATTCTTTTGTTGTTGTGCACGTGTTGAGTAGCTAAATAAAAGCTTTTTCTCAAAAATCCCATCATCGTCAAAGTCACTGTGTTGTGACTCAGTCGGTGAAGGCGGTGAGTCATCTGAAGAGCCTCCTAATGAACTTGTGTCTTTCTTGAATGCCTTCTTCTTTGACTTCTTGAAAATCTTACTCGTATAGACTTCTTTGCCTTCTTGCTCTTCTTTTCGCTTCTTGAATTTTGTCATTGATTTTAAGCCCGGTCCAGTACGTGCATCAACAACATGTCCCCAATGACGATTACTTCCCGGTGGAAGACGTTTGAAACGCTTCACAAGCAATACACATGCATTACAAATTTCACCCTTTCTCGGTGAATCAAGTTGGAAGCATTGTATGAAATCTGTCTCATATTTTTTTGAGTCTGTGAATCTTGAGCTGAAACGAGTAAAAATAATTTTATATTAATACTATAACTAACCTTAGTAAATTATTGTGAAATAAATCAACAACATTTTGAAAATAATTTATCAAATGCCACTTAAAATTTGTTTACTAACCTTGATGATTTAGCTTTGCATATACAGCATCCAGCTGTACTGCGATATACTTTTGGTTTATGAAATGAAAACATTTTTTTATTCGATAATTTTAATTTTTGCTGGAATTTTTACAATTTTTAATTCTTCTTTGTCACTTTAGTCTTTTTTACTACTTTATAAAATTTTTAGTTCATTCACTATAAATATTCTTTTTTGCCACTAATGTTTCTTCTACAAACAGCACTTGATCACTCTTTCAGTATTTTGAGTATAAAAACACTTAAACACTTTCTTTAAAAAAAATTCTTATTCCTTTTTCTCTTCATTCAAGTCTTAAATGATTTAACAAGTATAAATGATGATCCTCCTGTAATCGATTATACGGCAACCTGGATAAAGATCTGAATAATCCTGTCGTTGAATAATTTGATGTATTTCGATTGCGTTGATTATAATTGTTGAATATGTAGGTTGCCTAAAAGTAAATTTTAAAGATATATTAAAGAGTGATCATGAAGAAGAAGAAACAAATAATTTTTCATTTCTTTAATGTAAGAGATATTTTTTAGGTCATGCTACGTGTATTACATTTTTTTCAGTACGAAATAAATAAGAGTGTGTATTGTTCAAAAAAAGAGATGACTATGATGGAGTGTAAGAAAATTTTTCTGATTTTATTAAATTTTTTATTCTGCAAGAAACAGAAAAAGATCGCATGACGTCATGAGCAGAATGCGGTGTGTGCGTATTCTATTCTTAGTGTCATTTACCTCAAGCAAGTGAATCGCCAAGAATATTAGCCAAAAATTCATAGTAAAGAAAATCACTAAACTCACAATTGTCGACATTACATCCATTTAACTCAATTATCTATGCAATTTTCAATGATTTCACTTGATAAATATTTAATTAGTGAGCGAGAGAGATGAAAATAATTTTTTTAATTCAATTCAATGTATTCTATGTAAAGAAACTCTTTAAATCATCAACTGGTGAAATCTCTTTCTTTCTTTTCTCTCCTAGCAAGCTAGCGTAGTACATACAACAATAACAATATACGTACGCTCAGCAACAGCAATGATACAATGAAAAAGTTTCGTCTGCGTCTCGCACTAACACAAATTCATAAATTCTCTCACTAACATCAATGAAAGATATTTGTAAAACATTCGAATAGGCCGCATAAGAGTGAGAAATTTTTCACTTCTCTTATTCAAGCAATGATGTTGAAAATTATTGTGAATAACATATGCCTACGTAATTTCTTAAATTAAACCCGATCCTTGATTCTTATTGCATTTTACAGTTTTCATTTTTTTAACGACAAGAAATGCTTTCGTAAAGAACACAATGTCTCTCACATACGATTGGATGAACTGCGCAGATGCTATAAGAATAAATGCAGACGCGACAAGTTCAATGATACCGAAATATTAAGCATTGAGGTCTTTGTCTTAAAACCACCGAAAATTTCAATTGTTTTAATTCAAAATGTATTGTCAACTCACATAAGTATTTAATAAATCACTTTCACGTCTCATCATTACTCAACTATTTGAAATTGAATTTAAAGATTTTGCAATATTCCTCACAACCAATTGCTTTTTGCTTTTCGCTGTGAGAGAGTAAAAAAATTATAACTGCTAGCAGCTACGAAAATATATGTCTGAACTTTTCACTCTTCGCAGAGCAACTGTTACATTAGTTTCACGTTTTTTGGCGCAAAAACATTCGATTTTTGATACAATGCTTAAATGCATGAAACATTGAATGAGAGTAAACGAATATACGCTATTTAGTAGGCTCATATATACAAGAATGGTAAGTTTAATGGCTTATGCAATTTTTTGCATACTATGGGAATGTGAGATCCTTGAAAAATTATAAGTAAATGTTACCGATGTGAATATGTGCCACATATTATTAAGTTATGAAAAAAGAGAAAGTGAAAGGTTTCAATTGCTGTGAAATTTACTCTTTTTTTTTGCACATAGCAACTTCTTTTTCTTTATCATCATCATCATCATTATTTTCTTTTTCGAGGAGAATACAATAAATGTTCATTTAGATCGGATATGCTGTTGTCAATATAAAGAGCGTAAGCATCATCATACAATTTCCTCATCATCAGTCACTGTGCAGTGCACCAGTCATGAATCAAGGGAGAACAAAATTAAAACGGTAGCGGCATCAACGGGCTCAATGCCATTCATATTATCCATGCAATAAACATTCACTTACTCACTCTTTTATTTTAAATAAATTCCGCAATTATACAAATGTAATGCTCTCATTTCGCGTTCATAATGTTTCAAAAAGTACAAATTTCGAGAGCAAAACATTCAAGTCAGAATGTTACGTTGTGCATGGGAAAAATATACACAGCAATCATATAACGTAAGGAACGTAAAGTAAATACGCACACAAAGTAAATTGAGGTCATTGTACTTGTATTATTTTCATCTTCTTCTTTCGCGTGTATGTCCCTCGCTCTCACTCACTGGCTGTCTAGCGAATCATATCCATATATATACACACTCAACTCGTCTTCATCGGTAACAAAAGGGGAGAGAGAAGAGGAAGAAAAGAGTTTTTTAAAAAATTATTCTCAAAGAACTCAACAGCAATGTACGCGGCTGTTTATTGTTTTTGTTGCTTTTCACACCACATTAGCAGGCAGTCGAATATAAGCGAGTGTATTGAACGAGTGAGTGAGATGGATAGAAAAAGGAAAAGAAAGAAAAAAAAAATAACATCATTGAACTCTATCAAGGTTATGTTAACGAATTTGAATTTTGGATAGTTCTTTCACCGGCAAAAAAGTATATGAGAGTATCTCTGAATGAAACGAGAAGAAAAATTAAGAAGAATTAAGTTATTTATTCTACGTCGCAGTTTCTTTTGTTTTCTTTTCTTATTATGACCAATGACATGATAATATCGAGTCATTTAAATTTTTTTTTTTATTATTTTGTTCATTGGTTTAAGAATCGAGACTTTGTTGCATCGAATCAATTGACTTAAGAATTTCAAACATTTAAGTGAGCTCTGGTATCAAATAAGTAGACGTATGTAAAAGAGTGTGAGAGTGCAATGCGATATGAATTGTTTCTTATTCTTACTGTACATTTTAGAAGCTAAAATAAACATGAAACTTTTATGTATGTAGTCAAGGCCAATGACAAGTTTAAAGGACTTCTATATAAATATACGTTGGAGTAAAAGGGTTCAAGTTCTGCAGAAAATATTTCTTATCTTCTTTTTTCTTAGGCAGCAAGACAAGCAAACAACTCTGTTTTATATATTTTGATAACAGGTACCCACACAGCAGAAAAAGGTTGCGTACGTGAAAAAACACAGCTGTAGTCGAAAATGAGAGCGAATAAAAAACATAAACAAATGAACAGTTTTAGTATTTTATCTACTGTATTGCACTTGAAGAATAAGTTATTTTTAAATCATCCACGCACACACCGAGTGACATTGCATTCATGATGAGAGAGAAAAATCACAAAAGAAGTGAGAGAAGAACTAGAAATAGAATCACAATTACTTTTTTCTACCTGAACAGTTTCAATTTTGAAAAATCGCATTTTCAAGGAGGAGAAAAATAGTAGACAGAATAGATGTATTGAGAAAGGTTATGGCGAATTTGGAATGTGTCGAGATATGTGCCTTAAAGATTTATTTTTTGCCTGTCTCAATCGTATTTGTGTGTCTTGGTTGATTCTAAATGAATTTGAATTATAACCGAAATTCTTATTGAAAAGATTTTGCAAGAATGTATAATACACCTTTATCAAGTGACACTTCTTCTTTTAAATTTAAAAAGAAGACAGTGTCAAGATGATGAGGATCAAGCTAATAATTGACTTCAAAAGATTGTTAGCATTCTTTATTTCATGGTGATGTCATTCTCATGAATAAACTGATTCCGTTAGATCATTTAAAAAAGACTTTGCTTTTTCGCTTTTGCAAATCAATATTTCGTCAATACAAAATAAGACTGTTTCCCCCCTTCATGTTATTTCTTATATTGTATTTAATTCACTTCCCTAACAACCTTATAAACAAAGTAAATAATACAAATGTATGTATGAAGGAAATTAAATGTTGTTATTCAACCAAAATAAGTGATATTTGTTGCACAAGAAAGAGAAAAACAACAAAATACCGCGACAAAACTGCACATATGATTTTGCATGTGTATATAAATGCATACAATTCACACATTGACGTTTTGCCTCGTGTGTTTTCTTCTTTTCCCCACAAGTATTTTTCATTTTATTATTTTTTCATTGTAATCGAGCTTTGTACGCGAAAAAAAGAAACAAAAACACAAGTATGAATATACTAAAAACAATTTTTTATATTTGATTATGTTAAGCGTGTGTGTCTTGATATTTTTTTCACTTTATTTAAAAATACTGTGCAGATAAAATACGTTCACAAGAAGAAGAAGAAGTAGAATGAAAACAACAAAAAAGTTACTTTCTCGGCCATATGTTGAATTAAAGTGGCGAGATCATTCAGAATGCATTTCTTATGTGAACTTTAATTAATAGATTATTTTAATGCTCAAATAAAATGACACAAAAAATACGAATTCTATAATCAAATTAATGCAATGAAAGTTGCAACGCATAAAAACACACACTCTCTACTCTGCCTCTTTCTTTCCTCTTAATCATCTCTCACGTACACGCAAACAGTTTTATATGAATGAGTAGTCCTTGAGACGTCTACTAAAAGTGCAAACTTTCCTTTTACAATAAATTTACTACACTTGAGTACATTGAAAGTAGATGAACGTGTAAAAATACAGCAAAAACTGAGAGTCGTCATCAAAAATTAAAATTTTTTCTACTCTCTTCTTTATGACTTTTTTGGAAAATTTATTACGTTTTCTTCATTGGTAAAGTTTGATTAATCATCTAAAGTGATTTCTAGAAAAATAATTTAAAAAAAGATATTGGTCATTCAATCATTGATTACGTGCCACAAATTATCAATGTATTTTTCAATAGTTATTTTAAAATATAAAATCTAATTGTAGTTTGAGTAGGAAAAATGGTATTCGCTTTGTTCAACAGACGCGCTATTTTAATTTTATGTTTTATCAATCAAAATGGCACTCACAATAAATGACTTCGAAATTTTCCGATGCGTCCTTTCAAGGGCTCACGATTTTTCACTATATTCACCAGAAATCACTAAAATTCCAAGTTTTAAAAAATTTATAAATTTTTTCCTTCAATTCTCTCTCTGACTCAGCTTTGAATTTAATAACAACCGATATGGCGACTCACTAATACACAAAACCACAAATACAGAACATATCATTAAAAACAATAACAGTCGGTAGTTTTTTCTTAAAAATAATTTCTAAATTTTTTATTTTATTTTAAATTTTATATTGAAAGTGAATAACTGAATTTAAAAATGTTTTTTTAAAATGATTTTTGAAAATCTATGATTTTTAAAAGGTGAAAATAAACGATGAATTTTATGTATTCAAGTGACTGCGGCTTAATTCAAAAAAATATTCTGTTAAAATTTTGTTTATAGTACATCTGGTTACAACTATTATAAACAAACATCAACTCTCTCTTTCTCTCTCACTCTCACAACATCAAGCATAAATGTAATATATAGACATAATAAAATTTATCAAATTGATATCAAAATTTTGTAAATGGTGAAATCAGATTGCCTATTATTAACGTATCATATGCTGACATGTGAAATTTTTTATAAATCAAATATGAATGAGGAAGTTTATTTTTGTTGTAAAATATTTGATGACTAATATATTTCAGTATATCATCATTATTTTAAATTTAACACTAACAAATTGCATCAATTAAAATTATGATTTGAAAGAAAGGAAGAATCTTAATAATATTTTTAATTTTAAAGGAAATCAACGGTTTTTAAGAAAAGTACACGCCTCTCTCTTATGATAATAAACAGAATGTTTGATATGAAAATTCTATGTAAATAAGTTGTTTCTATAACCAATACATACCCTATCTTTACGAACAAATATTCTGTTCAGAGTCTAATGTGTGCAATTTGGATGACACTTTTAAGTTCATTGATAATTTTTGCAATTATTAAATTGTCACTAACACGACATACATTTCTGCGTATAGAAAATAACAAGATGGTGCAAAATTGCTCTTTCACACCCTTGCGCTCTCTTATTTTCATTTACTCTCTACTGCATGCATTTTTTTCTCATTCTCTCTCGTGTTTTCTAACAAAAATAATAAACTTTTTGTACACTTGAAAATTAAATCATATTTGACGTATTCTTATCACAATTTCAATGTCTAATTCACCACAAAAATTTAGTCAAGGCGATGAGGAATCAAAGTTCCTTTTAGGTGTCGTCGAAGGGTTTTATGGAAGACCATTTACTTCCGAGCAAAGAAAAAAATTATTTAAAAAACTAAAGAAATATGGTCATCAGCTATATATTTACGCACCAAAAGACGATTTGAAGCATCGAGCTGCGTGGAGAGAACTATATACAGTTGAAGAAGGAGAGCATCTTCAAGGATTAATTAATGCAGCAAAATCATCTGGAATTTTATTTTTCTATGCACTATCACCGGGTTTGGATATAACATATAGGTAATAAAAGAAAACACAAATACAATTCATTTCAAATATATTTTTCTATTTAATAGATATTTCCCGAATTTTCTTAGAACTCATTGTTAATATTTTCTTATTTACTTTTATTATGATTTATAGTTCACTAAAAGATACCGCTGCTTTGAAAAGAAAACTCGATCAAGTCAATCAATTAGGATGTCGTATGTATCTTATTTATTACTTTTTACCACTTAAATATTAAGTTATTACACATATTTTCTTTTTCTACAGAAAATTTTGCACTTTTATTTGATGACATTGATTCAGAAATGAGCAAACCTGACAAAGAAATATTTCAAAGTTTTGCACATGCTCAAGTATCAGTGTCAAATGAAATTTATAATCATCTAAGCCGCATACAATCAAATTGCTTCAATTTTCTCTTTTGTCCAACACAATATTGCAGTAGTCGTGCAGTTCCCAATGTCACTGAAAGTGAATATTTGAATACAATAGGTCAAAAATTACTTCCAAATATTGACATTCTTTGGACTGGTAACAAAGTTATTAGCAAAATCATAACTGTAGAAGACATTTTGGAGATCACCCAAGTTTTAAAAAGAAAGCCGGTCATTTGGGACAATTTACATGCAAATGATTATGATCAGAAGAGAATTTTTCTTGGACCTTATTGTGGACGAAACTGTGAGCTAATTCCTTTATTGAGAGGTGTTGTCACCAATCCAAACTGTGAATTTCATGGTAATACAATCGCTATTCATACTCTCGCACAATGGAGTAGATGCGAATCACAAGTCAATGATACTATATCAGATATTAAACTTGAAACAGAGAATGATGACTGCGAAGAAGCTAAATTAAATTATCTGACTGATAGAACTTATCATTCACGTGTGGCTTTACAAAATGCAATTCGAGACTGGCTTGAAGACTTTTTTGAGGAGAAAAAAGTTTATGGTAGAATGATAAAACCGCATCCTGGAAGTGCTTTAGCACCTATAATCATTCCACCAATTCCTAAAGTCAACACATGCATGTCACTCACTCTTCCAACAACTACCTCTCCTTCATCGAGTGCACCACTATCCGTTCCAGAGGTTCCACAACTGCAGGCACTCGCTGAAATTTGTTCTGCAGTTCCTGTATCAAATGAAGCATTAGCGAAAGCAAGTGTCATGAATTCTTTAGTCTCAAACACAAAAGTAGTTACTACTAATGCAATCAATGCTCCGTTACTCGCTACAATTGAGAGTAATGTTGATTTAAGTGACAAAATCATACTTTCTACGGCAGACATAATGGAAATCGAAAAGGCTTCACTCGAAGCTGAAGAAGCGATGGATTGTGGCACACCTAAACACACATTGTCAGATAGCTCAAGCATGAATTCAGAACCACCAGTAAAAGAAGAAAATGATGCAAATGGAACGGCAAACGTCAATGGAAAGAATATAACTCCGGATGATACTGATAAAACTGAAAAATCACAACTATCGGATGACATAGTCATGGTTGACTCAAATAATGAACACGAAATTATGCAAGATGAATCTTTATCAGAAGAAGAAAAAAATGATCCAATAACTTATGATGACGTATTACTTTTATGTGATTTATTCTATTTACCATTTGAACATGGTAAGCAAGGACTGATTCTACTGAATGAATTTCATTGGCTCAAAATGAATGCATTTGTCTTGAGCGAAAGTAAAAACAAATCAAATGCTGATTCTATAAATACACAAGAATGGTTGGAGCGAAGCAAAAACTTCCTAAAATTGTGCAACTCTGTTTATAGTCTCATGAGAAAGATTGCATTGTGTGTAAATCGAGAAATCGCTTATGATCTTTACACTTATACATGGGAGATATCAACAGTTGTTTCGATTTGTGATTCATATGTCCGTTGGTTAGAGTTAGGAAATTTTCCTACAAATGCCAACTCCTTTATTCAAGGAAATTACACATGGTTCTCGAAAGGCTGGAAAGAAACATTTATGTCAGGCGATCAAGAGCCTTGGATTTTTCGTGGAGGCCTAATTGTTGATATTCAACGACTAATTCCAATTGACTCAGCTAACGATTTATTTATATATCGTCTACCAGAAACGACGACATTGAATTTTTTCCACGTGCGACCGTATAATTATTTGGATGAATCAGAAGTCTATAAAATTTGTCATAAAACATGCTTCGATGGAAACGATTGCACTGAATTATTTCCTCAATCTTTACAAGATATTGCAGCTGATCGACTAGTTGCTCCATTTGTAACGCTCAATCCTGAATTTTGTTTAGTGGTTGAGAATAATAAAAAAGTTTTGATTGGATATGCATGTGCTGCTCTAAATGCAAAAGATTTCTACCGTAGCCAAGAGGTAAGTAATTTTTTTATATCACTCAAAACCGATTAATAATTTTTATTTTCAACAGACTTTATGGCTTCCAATTGCAAGAGAAAAATATCCACTTTCTTTACTAGAAATGCCAGAAATCACACCAGCAGCAAAAGACGCAATAAATTGGTTCCATAACTTTAAATATGACTGCATTCAAAACGTTCTTCAGCATTATCCATCGATTGTTCACTGTGCTATTTTGAAGGATCAAATGCAATCGGACACTTCCATAGCTAAGCGATTAACATGCGTTCTACTTGCTGCTTTAAGAACATCAGGCAGTAGTGGATGTCATGTGACTCTCAATAAGTCCGATGCTTATATGCAAGAATTTTATGGAAAACTTGGATTTACAGAGATTTATGAAGAAGGAACAAAAATCATTTTAGGAAGAAACTTCTAGTATTCGTAAATTACGAAGAACCAAGATTCATTAACAATTGAATTATATTGAACTTGCTTGCAATAAAAATTAATGAAATTCTTACTTAAATAAATGTCTATTCTTAATAATTCTATATTCTATTTCTTTCACTTAAATGTACTTGAATATTACATCTTTTGGATCTGTAACTGTCTGTAATTCCAATGTAACAGGACATTGTAGCCAATACGAAAGCATTTCTTCAGTATATCCTATAAGAAAGTACATTTTTCTCGCGCTGATACCTTGCTTGATCAAAGCCGCGATACGAATGTGATTAAATTGGCGTTTGATAATAACTTCAGATAATACAAGTGAATGCCATGTTCCAGTCATAAACTTTCTTATAAACATATCTTCTGTAATACATTGAGCTGTTCTTAATTCACCACGACTGAAAATAGTGTGAAATTATTATTAAAAACTTTTGCTTCAGGGTTTACTGACTTACAGATTAGATGCATTCCATGAATTCCATGCTTTTCTATGTGCAATAAAATGAGGAGGATTTGCCATTTCGTATGTAAGAGGACGATCTCTGTGAATAATATAATGAATAAATAGACAGAAAAAGTATAAATATATTTATTTCACTAACCTTTTAGGAGTAATTTTATATCGACCCGATTGCACACTATTCAAAGCTGCTGAACATCTAAATCCTCGAACGATATGCATTGATATAGAAGCATTTTGCTACAATTTAAATTAAACCATTCATTAACTGACTTCAATAGTTCATATTTAATTTACTCACTTGAATAATCGGTAAAAAATTCATTTCGATTTTTTTTTCTATTTTCAGTATTTTGCGTGCGTTCAGTTAAGCTCAATTTTTGAACTGAGCAAAAATTGCCTAGTCTTGTGAAAAAATCAGAAACTTTGAGAAATTAAATTTAAAAACTAAAATTTATTTTATAAAGGAAATTACAATCAATAAAAATTAATGTAAGTTATACATATAAATTAGAATTTTATTCATAACTTCACATTCAATAGTATCATTTTATACTGATTATACAATCGATTTTCATCGTCGCTCTATAGAATCATAAAAATGGGTCAGCAAATGTCGATCGCTGTTGCTGCTGAATCAGTTGTTTCGTCACTTGATCAATCGAAGATCCCAGCAAACCATCCAAAAGTTGAAACTACATACAAATTACAAGAAATCCCACCTGAATGTCCAATGCATCAAAAAAGTAATCCAGAGCCTAAAAAGCAAGAAGCAGTTTTAGTTTCAGAATGTCCTATTCAAGGACAAAGTGACATTAATCCTCTTAACATGATGCCTCCTGCAAATCAACAACCCTCACCCGGTCAACCTTTTCCGCTACCTACAGGTAAAACTTTCATCCATTAGAAATGGATCGTTTGAGATTTCATGTCCGCCATTTGGATCGCAAATAAGTCTTTTAAGTTCTGGATATCTAATGATTAGATTACCGATTAAATAAAGAATGATCATGCTTTTCTTACCTTAAAACTATCAATAATACTGCTTCTGTGTTTCTTTTCTTACTAAGAAACTCAGTTACTTTGGACTTTAAATGACTTTTTTTGCGACTCATTGGACATTTTTCTGAAATTTTTATATGTTTTTTTCACAACTGATCATTTTTTTTAGAACGTCAATTGTCCTCAATCCCTCGCGCAGTACCGAGTAAGTCTAAATTTACTAATAAATATTAATCACATGTTGAATTTTACATTGTGTGTTACATTATTTTTAGGTCCAGATGGTAAAACATTTTGGGAATATCCTAGCCAACAAATGTTCTGGAATGCCATGCTTCGCAAAGGCTGGAGATGGAACGAAGAAGATATACAAGCAAAAGATATGGATGATATAATTAAAATTCACAATGCTAATAATGAGCAAGCTTGGCAAGAAGTTTTGAAATGGGAGGCTCTTCACGCACGCGAATGCGGCAATCCAAAGTTGAAAAGTTTCGGTGGAAAAGCAAAAGATTTTTCACCTCGAGCAAGAATTCGTCAAATGATGGGCTACGAATTGCCATTTGATCGTCATGATTGGATTGTCGATCGATGTGGAAAAGAAGTTCGCTACGTTATCGATTATTATGATGGTGGAATGGTTGATGAAAAATATAAATTCGCGATCCTCGACGTTCGACCGGCAATGGACTCATTTGAAAATATTTGGGATCGAATGAAAGTCGCATACATGCGTTGGAAATATGAGTATTTTGAAACTAAAACTAATAATAAGAACTAAATTTGTCACAATAAAACTATAACAAAATAATTAGAAAATTATTTCAATTATTTTTTGCTAATTTCATTCGACAATGGTTCTACTAGAACATAACGTGTTTAATATTTATAAAAATTAAACATTGAGTGTTGAGCACTAAAACAACGATTTATCAAATTGAACAGCATTCAAATTGAACATCACACAGCACTAAAAATATCAAACATTGAGAGCTGAGCACTAAAAATTTTAAAACATTGAGTGCTCAGCATCAAAAAAATGTTTATAACTAAAAAAAAAACAAAAATATCAAATGATTTGAAAAATTTTATTTCTGCCAGTTTGCTTTTTTCTTATTTTCATATTTGGCTCTCCATTTATCAAATGCTAAAACAATTTTTTTTGGACTTTCTTTTTCTTTTGCTCTAAAAGATTGAGTATGTCGATCATATTTAAAACCGTTTCCATCACCAAGTTCAATTTTGTCTGGAAAAAATATAAATTCATTTGGATCAATTTCGTCAGATTCTTTTTGGTCTGGAGATTTTTTTGTATAATGATCGACATTATCTAATAAGTTGTCCAACACAATTTCTTTCGGAAGGTTACCATAACTATACTGCTGGAAAAATCGGCTCTTTTGAGTTGAGTTATCAGGACTTTTTACATCAGTTTTTTCTTTATCTTGTATATTATTTAGAAGAGATAAGTTTTGCGCTTCATCTTCTTTACAACTACTATCACTAAGCTCATCTGAGAGTTTCTCATGTCTGATTTTCTTAGCAAACGGGTTATGCGAAGATGATGGGGAAAGTTTTTCTTCAGTCTTCATTGAATTTGAAAATGATCTCTTGATTCCATTGGTTTCAGATTGAGTGGTATTGGCATAGGACAGAACAATCTCATCTATAAAAATTTCATTAATTTTCGTTTCGTCCTTTACTATTTCATCAACTTCTGGTTTCACTTCAGCTTTTCTTTTCGAGTTCAAGAACATGGAAGGAATTCTTTTTTGAATTGATGGCGGTAAACATTGGTCAATATTTAATGTTGTGATCTTCCAAATACTTTTTCGTGTTGATGTTTGTTTAAGCGGATCATAGTCATCGACTTTCTCCATAGTTCTTGGATTAATATTTCCCAATGCAAGTTGATAGGCAGTGTCATTATCTAATAATTCACCAGCATTGACACAATATTTCAAGTCATCTTCATTTTTGATTTCGTTTATTCGTACCATTTCTTTCTTGATTGGATCAAATACATACATATACTTAAATGTTGCTTCAGCTATAAGAAAATTATCTACATACTCTTGTGTTACAGTCACTTTCTTAAGTTTTAAGTATGACGGCACTCGAAATAATGCTTTTTGCATGTCAGTTTCACTAGTCATATCAAAAAATTTTGTGGCTTTTATTAAACCTACTCCTGGCAAGCTGTCGATATAGTCACAACCTGAGAGAATGCAAACACGACGGAATGTGTCGAATGAAAAGTTGTTTATAGATTTTTTCACTGCCAAATGAAGCCGGTCTGAATCATAAATTTGGCAGGATTCGTCAAGAGATAATTTATATACGATTTTTGAGCATCCAAATAATATCAAATCACTGTCTTCAGATATAACGTATTTAGCTATACCAATTTTGTTTAAGTAAGCGAGTTGAGCATCTGCTTCATACATAGCGACAATACAGTCAACACCAAGTTTTCGGCATTCTGTCATTAATTCTAATGCATGGTCATGAGTTATATTCACAGCCTTTGTAAATTCCTTCCGAGCTTCTTCAATTTTACCAGCTCTGAGCATTTCAGTTGCTTTAGTTTTGGCATTCTCTCTGTCTTCTCGTCTTCGCTTTTCCGTCAGTGCTTTTGCTTTTAAGTTTTTACCATCAAATACCATTACAACAGAGATTCTGTGACTCAATAACATTCTCACATATTTCATTGCATATGAAATCATTGCTGTTGATTTTATGCCTTGTACCTATAAGTTTTAATTGACGAATTTATAATGGAAAGAAATTTATAAAAAAACATACCAATCTATCGGCACAAGAATAACTTCCTTTATGCAATAAATAGTAAGAATCAACAGCTACCGTTGACCCGCTCAATGAGCTGATTTTTGATGGTGTTATAGCATCTTCTAAGTATTTAATTAGTCCTGTAATTCCCATGATTAAATAAAAAAAAGTCTTGAAGGTAAAATTGAAATTGGCGCGAATAAATTATTGTTGCTCAGTCTTCTGTAGCTTAATTCTTGAAGCAAAGCAAATATTCTTTCTTTCTTCATTCAACTCTCGTCGAGTTAAGACAAAGATCGTGTGTTTCATAAAAATTTAATTTAAATTAAGATCAAAATGACTTGAAAAATATTTGAAATATTTATTTAGTGATTAAAATATTCAATAAGTATGAAGTACAATCCAAGAATCATTCGAAATGAGAGAATTTCAAGAAAAAATTTCAACAAACACGTGTGTGCATGAGGTAAAATGTCTGCTTTTAAAAAATGTTGGTTTCATTTGAATGATGAGAAACGTTCTCAATACTATTAATGAAAATTAATGATTTTCCGAGAATTGCACCACTATCTGAATTTAATTATTATAAAAAAATGAGAATACTCTATGATCATCACTTGCATTTAAAAAATCTTTTTTTTCTTGTTTTAGGTTGCTGCTAACGTTTTTATCAAAATGAAGAAGGAATAAGTTTGTTTCATTGGATTAAATATGGTTCTCATACATATAAACAAATGATTTTAAACATTTACCTGGAAGTTCGTCGCATACGATGAAATGTTTATCGCCTTGTGATGACTGCAATGTTTTCATCAAAACACTCATTTTCATTTGATGCATAATTTCGGTGAGTAAATTTTAGTTGAAAAAAAAGCTTTCTTAATTTCAATATGATGATAAAAGGAATCTCTTAATCAATGAATTATTTAATGATTTTCATATTCCCATGCACCATTCTGAATATTAATCATAATCATTTTTAAAATTCATCTTTTGCTATTCAATTATTAACAGATATCTTAATTACAGATATTGTTACTATTCATCAAATGCTATTCTAAATCAAAATGTGAGTATCTCATAATAACTTCAATATCACGTTTTTAATATGATGATTTATATCCCAACTATATGAATGTTTAAAGATTAATAATTGTCCTGATAATATTTTATCAATTTAATTACCATTCCTTCTATATGAAATTTATACTAATTGAATTTTCATATTTCAGAAACGATTTTGAATGCAGATGACAGGCAAAAGAAGTGCAACAGTTGGCAAAATGATGTCTGAAAATTTTTTGAAAATAAATAGACATAATAAAAAGCACCGGAATCTTTTGAAATAAATTTAATTATATTTTTATTTATATTCACTTGATAATTAGACATTTGTTTTCAGATATATATGTACATGACGACAATTTAAAAAAAATTAGCGAATTTTCACAATATCTTTACTTGTTATTTACTCATTTCAAAAGCACATCTATATTTATACTGCTGTTCTTTCTTTAATTATGATTTTATGAAAAATAGAATAATCAAAACATATTTATAATTGGATAGTGCATATTATAATATAACTGTTATTACTCTCATGTATGTACATTCAAAAATGTTTTCTGGGATGAAGAGTAATAGAAATTTAAAGAGATTTAGTCTGTACTGAGGGGTGAAGACAAGAAAAATATTGTTTTGTATTTTGATATATATATTTCTGTATTTCTTTGAACAAAAAGTGATTGCATCATTTATTCGGATCTAAAATTACTATTTATTCTAAGATTATTATGATTTTCATTATTTTTTATTTCATCGTCATCTTGCCGCATGTTTGAATAAGTAATGCTATGAAGAACATACTAGCGTTGTTTTAAATTTATAATATACCTATTTTTTATATGAAAAATAAATAAATTTTTATTCAAGTAAATTTCTACTTATCTTTTTAAATAGATAGTTTTCTTTTGCTCCGGAAAATAACTCATTTTCATTGAGGGAAGATAGATTGAGAAAGAGAGAACAAAGTTACTGTTTTGTTTTCGTAAAGATATATATAATTTTTTTTTCACTCTTCATATTTTTGTTTTAATCAGAAATTAAATTTCTTCATCTATCATCAACCATTGTGTCTGTGGTACTTGAAAATTTATCTACTCCCTATATTTTATATTATATTTTTAATCTAATTATCATCATCTTTATATATAATTTTTTTCATCATGATAGGATCATTTAAATTGGATATTACGAGAATTTTTTTATCTTAATTTTGGTACAACTACGGAATAATTTTTATCATCTTCTTACTTGAAATTGTCAGTAGGTTTTTTCTTTCATCTTGTCAATTATTGTTGCATGTTGTTCGTAACAATTTTCTAATAGATAATTTATGATAATCAAGGAATTATTTCATAGCATTCTGTATTTATATAAAATGTCTCGAATAAAAATAAAAGATATTGGAATGGAACATAAAACACAACTAAAACATCTCACGCATTGATAAAATGAACATTTAAAATATAAAATAAATCGTATCAAACGATCATGTGTCTTCTCTTAAAATCAATCATACTTAAAAAATCTGCAATTTAATTGCTCTTCATCATTAAACAAAATGCCTAAAAGTAAGAGTCTCATAATAAAATGAACAATTGATTACATCAACATATTTTTGCGAGCGTGATATGAGTCAATATATAGCGCAAGAGATATGCTGATGAAGCAAAATTAAAATATCTATGAGAGGTGTGTACATACATAATTATTAATCATAATCAGAATAAATCCATTATCAAGTGCGTGGCTCGTGTGTGTGTGTGTGGTGGAGATTTAAAGTAGGTATATATATTTATAAAAAGAAATTTTGCTTTATATATAAAACTTACCACATAAAGGATTTGTTTTTTACCACTTAATTAAATTGATAAAATTCATCACCATCACTGTCGTTTTCTTTTTCCTATAGAAACGAACTTGAGTGACTGTGGCTTGATGATGCTCTAAAATTGCTAGCACTGCTATCGGCACGTCTCTGCTGACCATATTGTGAGCTTGATGGCACTTGAACTTGATTTGATAAATGGTGCATTTGAATATGTGACGAAGATGATGCATGTGCAAGCGGTGAATTGGGTAGTGGTGGATTATTTGATTGTGGCATATATCGCGTCATATAATGATGATAATTTCCAACAGACGACGATAAACGTGGTTGTTGCTGTTGTGATGCTGGTATGAAGCTTGAATGAGTGCCATAAAGATGTATTGATTGTGCTGAACGTGGTTGATTTGATATAATATGACTTGAACCATCACCTAAGTCTAAATGCAAACCATCGATATTTAAATTTTCACTTGTGCTGCCCGTATCGATTTGCATTTGACCAAGTGAGGCTGTTACATCGGGCATTATCATAGAGAGCTGATGTGTTCCAGCACTATCTGAACATGATGCACCATCGTCATAATTTTCATTGTCAACAGGCAAATGTCGATAAGAAGAAGAACTACCGCCTGCCACCATTTGATGAGGCTGAGGAGTACCTTGAGGACGATGAGGGAATGTCATATTGCTACTTCCATAGTGACTTGCGAGAGCTTCAGGTATGTTTTCGTTTGAAACCATTGGAGAAGATGGTCCCGTTATGATTTCATCATCAGCTGCCGAGTCATCGTCAATTTTATTAAGATCATCATTGCAGAAGCAACTTACAGAATTTTCAAGTAGTACCGAAACTTCATCGGGAAAATTAAACTCACGAACTACACGTAGACGAATTTGTCGATATATCTCATGTTTCGATGAGAGTGTGAGTGATAAAGCACGCTGGCACATAGGAGTTTGTCGTAATTTTTGTTCCCTTTTCTGCATTGCTTCCATTGAAGATGCATCTGGCGCTGGAATTGAAGCTGCTGTCGTACTAGTTGTGACGACATCTAATGCAGGCGTGGTTAAGAGATCATTACTGCTGTTACTACTCACATTTCCCACACTACAACGATTTAAGCGCGATACCATATAAAGAGTGTCTGGAATATCGGGAGGATAATGTCTCGAACGTCTTAACCTAAGTAATTCTATTTGCTGCGATGAATCTTCGAGCAGTGACTTGACTTCATCAAAATACGGCATAAACAGTCGCGGTCGAACGAAAAGACCATGATTTTTTCCGCCTCTTATCCATGCATTTATTCTGATATTTTCTCGATCGTCTCCAATCATATGTGAAGGTGGTGTTGATACTAGTCCTCTACGAATGGCTGAGAGGAGTGTCTCATTGTTTGGTGGCAAAACATGATCCATTCGAACATGCGGAAGTAATTCACTCAAAATTTCACGCAATTCAATGTCACTGAGGTCACGTTTTTTGATTCCTTTTCTTGTAACTGAATGTGCAGTATGTGATAATAAATTTGGTTCTCTATCTTCCATTCTTCTAATTAACTCTTGTTCACCCCATCTCAAAACTGCACCTAAGATTTCTAACTCGGATGCTTGCAGAAAATTACTCTGCAGTGCATCAATTAGCTGTGATTTTTCTAATTGATGAAGAATGGGTGAGACCGATATAGCTGAGAATTCTTCACGCAAATAGTGACATGCTTGACGATATACCCATGAAGAACCATGTGGTTGGCTGCCCCATTTGAGCACCATTGGCAGTGATTCGAGTGTAAGCCACTCGAGAATTAGGTCCTCACATCCTTGCGACAATATATCCAATTCTAAAAATCTACCAATTTGATATAGTTCCATAGCCTCTTCTAATGGACTACCGTTTCGCTCTCGCGATCGATTTGACGATGAGGCAGATGAAGATGTTGCACCTGACGACGTTGAAGCAACACCACCACTTTGTGCCTCACTCAGACTACCATGGATTTGCGATGAACCCGAGTTTCCACCACGTATGATTAACGAAAGGTCTACGGTATCTAAATATATTGCATGCAACAAAACGCGTGCATAACGTTTTGGGATCACAGTTTCATCTAGCACTATTCGCGTGGGAATGGCGCGATCGTTTTGTTCCTCGAAACTTCGCAAACGTCTTTGAATCATACCACGGAAAAAGGGTGAGCGAGCACTAAGAATGGCTTTATGACAAGGTAGCTCTAACTTTGGTCTAAAACCATATTCAGAGCTGCTCGAATCAGGTCGTTGACACTCGCTCGAAGTGCTACTACTACTTGACGCTTCCGAAGTGAACACAAGAGCTGCATCTGCATAATCTCCTGTCTCTAAAAGATATCTAAGGTCATGCTCCAATGGATTAGGAGTTCCGAAATCTTCTCCCAATCGTCTTAACACGTTGACATCAATTGTTGGATCATGTGGACAGAGATCACCTGTGTATAGATATCTGAGTAATGATGAAAACATCTGAATATCGACTGGGGAAGACCGCAATTCTAATTCTAACATAATTCTTGCTCCATAGCCTGGACAGCCTGCCAGTAAATCTCGAAAATATGGACATCGTGCTATTTAACAAAATTAAAACATTGAAAACCAACAATAATGCAAGAGAAATTAATGATATACCTGATAAAAGCGCTCGATGAACTGGAAATACGCTTCCACGAAAAACTAAATCACAGTCTGTGCACAACTTGCAATCATAAAGTGTTGACAAATCTTGCTTGAATGTTGTTGCAGGTGGTCGAGCGAGCTCAGCTTGCATTGATAAATCTTTAAGTGCTAAAAATGAAAACATATTTCCATTGAATAAAATATAAAATTTAGTTAAAATTGAGAAATGTACCTGATAGAGATTCATATTCTTCAAGCAATGAAAATAACTCGGCAGGTGACCAATTAGAGACAAATTCTCTAAGAATTCTCCCATGGTCATGCTTCGATGATCGTCGTCGACGACTTATAAGTTTTTTCCTTAATGTTGTAAAGCCAGTCACTTTTTTACGCCTTTCACGTTCTCGAACTAAATTTGATTGTGTGCCTTGTGCCAAATCTGACGAAATTGTTGCCCCCATTCTATCTTGCTGCTGTTGCTGCTTTAAATCACACCAATAGAAACAACAACTCCATGGATTAAAGCTCATTTCCTTTTGAAGCGAACTGTGAAGAAAATTTTAGTGAGAGAAAAAAAATTTTTATATTGAATCTTGCATACATTGAGAAAAAGTAGAAGAAAAAAAGATTTTCAACTTATTTTGTAATAAATTCAAATTGTTTCAATAAATTTCAAACAAATTTTATTTTTAATCTCTCAAGTATTCATATTTCAATGAGAAGCTATAATTTTCAAGAGATTTTTTTTGAAAATCTTTTTCTTCATTTTAAAATTTTTCTCATATTCATTTTATAGTCGTAATGTACAAGAAAAAATGGAAAATTTTCAATTTTTCTTTCACTCACCCACAAAGTTTGAATCCATTTTCAAAAAAGAAACTATCGCAATTGTTTTTAGCGAGGTGTAAAAAAGTATTTTGATGTGTTTCAATCGATTAACTATAGATTATTGGTGACTTTTGAAAATATTTTTCTTTTTGTGCAATTCACTTTCTCTCAGATTTTCAACTATGGCAGGACGGTGGAATTTTTCAAGAGTAGCATACTTTGAATGAATATGAAAATTTTACCAATTTTAAAACTTTTCATACAAATAATTTTAGTTTCATTTAAAATTTTATCATAGGAAAACTATTTGAAACAATTTCATTAAAAATTTACATAAAATTAAAATAATTTGCATCAACATAAACTGCGCTTATGTATACACTACAAAATAAAGTGACATGCTCCTTCCTGGGCGATTTTCATAATATTTACAAACAATTTTTAAATTACTTTAATATATATTGACTTTGATCATTTAGCAAATGAGTTTTCGCTATTTAATATCAAACATTACTTTATTATCTTCAAAATATGTTTAGTTTTTAAAAATTATTTGATTTTTTTTTAAAAAATTAAGTAACGACCTAATTCAAAAATTTTGATATTAAAAAGCGCTTATTTGTTTCTGACAAATCAAAACATTAATTTTTGAATTGAACGAAATTATTGAAATCACTTTTGTAAGATCTAAAATGGATGAAGCACATGTGGCAAGTGATGAAGAATATGTGACAGAAGAGGAACAGCAGCCAGAAAAGAGAGGAATTAAAAGGAAACATGAAGATAACGAAGACGACGAGCGAGAGCAAACAAATGAAGATGAGCAAGAAGAAGGCTCTCAAAGTACGAGTCACGATAACTCAATTGTGGTTGCAAATCATTATAATAAATTACAAGAGAAAGGGTTGGCTGAAAGGTTTAATTCAAAAATATTTTATTTAAGAAACTTTAATAATTGGATAAAGAGGTAGATGTTAAAATATCTCTAATTTAAATTAGAATTTTTATATATCTTAAATTTTTATAGTATGCTTATAAGCGATTATCTCGAAAGAATTAAGGATTCTATGCAACATGGTTCCCCTTTGAGGGTCTTAGACATGTGTTGCGGCAAAGGTGGTGATTTGTTGAAGTGGCAAAAAGGAAGAATCACTTACTTAATATGTACTGATATTGCTGAAATAAGTATAGAACAGTGTCGTGCACGTTATGAGAAAATCACAGCGAATGATCCACCAGACCGCAAATCATTTCAAGCTGAATTTTTCACAGCTGATTCAACTAGAGATCGACTTAGGGAGCGTTATATGTAAGATTTCAAAATTATTATTTATTATTTAATTAAAATTTTCTTTGTTTTATAGTGATCCCTCAATAGAACTTAATTTAGTAAGCTGTCAGTTTGCTTTTCATTATTGTTTCGAGTCACCAAAGCAGGCAGAACAAATGCTCAAAAATGTGTCAGAGTGTTTAAAAGTCGGTGGCTATTTTATTGGCACAATACCTGACGCAAAAGACATCATGAAACGGCAACGTGCGGCACAATCAGACTCTTTTGGAAATGACGTTTTTAATATCAAATTTCTGTCAGATCCTGATGATCTCCCAATATTCGGGGCTAAATATAATTTTCACTTAGATGGGGTCGTTGATTGTCCCGAATTTCTCGTTTACTTTCCTGCATTCGTGAAACTTGCTAAACGGTACAATTTAAAACTTATTGAAAACGTTCGTTTCGAAGACTACTTTCAGATGAAAATTGGGAAAGGTAAAGGTCTAATTGAGAAAATGCAAGCTGCTGAACGTTTTAGTTTAAACGGAAATCGTAATCTATCGAGGTCTAATGAAGAAGAATACAAGCATGCAAAAGACTTTCTTCTTCAAAAAGGTGGATATGAAAATCGACGTAAATGTGGGACACTTTCAGCGTCTGAGTGGGAAGCAGCTTGTAAGTAATAATTCAATGAACTATTCTAATGATTAATTTTTTTTCATTCTAGCTCTTTATATGACGTTTGCCTTCCAGAAGGTGAAAGGACCAATTGAATGATGTGATTAGTTTTTCTATACATATTTTTACCTATCTTTGCAACATACATGTATTTTAATCAATTTTATAAATTGTAAGGAAATAAAATATTTTCCCCTTTTTTTTCTTTTAGTGAAATTAAAGATGTTTGAACTAATAAAATAAACTTTCAATCATTTCTCAAAGCACTTTTAATTTTGTTTATTTTAAATAAATATAAATCTCTATTAGTAAAATATCATTAAAGCAGCATAAAAGAAAATTTTCTAAATTAAGAGATTACACAATGACTATTCGAATTTTTTTCATCAGCACTTGTTTCAACAATATTTTTTTGTGTTTCGAGAATCGATTTGATACTTTCAGCTTCTTTCATCCATTGTTCAATTTGCTTGTGAAGTAATTTTTTTCTTTCGGCGTCATGTTCTTTATTGAGAAGAGGTACTAAAATGCCTAAACTTCGTTTGTACGTTTCAAGAGAGGTTTCAAACTTTCTTTCATATGCATAATATTCTGCTGATACACCAATTTCGAGTCCATTACGTATTTGCTCGTTAGAGTAACATTTGTCGTAAAGCGTCTTATAAAGTTGAGATGGCTCAAGAGCTTTTTGAACAGCATTTGTTGTTGATGATGGAAGGGTATTGGTAGTAATTCTTGCAGATTGTGATAGTATGGAATGTTTTATTTCTTCAGCTCGACGCAAATAATTTGCAGCTTTTTCTCGCAAAGCAGCTTTTTTTGGTCCACATTCGGCATCAATTAAAGGAACAAAATAGGTTAATCCTTCACAGTAAAGATGGTAGGCTTGTTGATAGTTTTGCTTCTTATCTTCTTCAACAGCTTGTGTCATAATTTGTATAGCTCGTTCCATATTTTCATCGCTAGGTGAATGCTTCATATCTACAAAGTCATGATTGAAAAAATCCTGAAAGGTGATTCTTTCTTCGGGATTATGCTTTAATAAACGAGAAAGCAAATCTTCACATTCTGGTGATATTTTGATGTTTGGTGGAATATCAATTCTTTGGCAGTTCTTGATTTTCTCTAATAGCTCTTCAATAGTTTGTGATGAATACGGTGCTTTTCCAAATAAACATTCGTATAGTATGCAACCTATCGACCATAGGTCAGCTTTAGCGTTATAACATCTATGATTGACTATTTCCGGTGCCATATAGAGATAACTGCCTTTAAGTATTGATTGCTCTTCATGCTCATCTTCAAGTAAACTTGCAAAACCAAAATCACACACTTTCAAAATATATAGACAGTTTGAATTTTCTCGTTTTAGTAAAATGTTATGTGGCTTCAAATCAAAATGACTTATATTGTTCTCCCTTAGATATTTTAATGCTTCCGCTAGCATCCTAATGTAAAGTCTCACTGATGTTTCTTTCAATGGTCTTTTTTTAATAAACGAATGTAATGATGTGTCACATAGCTCAGTGATGAGGTAAATTTTTTGATTATCCCATCCAAAATCTAGCATCTTAACAATATATCGATGCTCTAATTTCTTTAATATAGCTATTTCATCGATTAATTGCTGCATTCTATTTTTCTCCATAAACTTTTTTCTTTCCATCACTTTAATTGCACAAAATTCTCTTGTTTTTTTATTGATTGCCTTATGTACGACTGCATAAGTTCCTGAACCAATTGGTTGCAACAATTCATAATCACTTATTTTTGCCATTATAGCTATAAACTAATTTTAATAAATTATCGATCTGTAAATTTTATAAACAATAACACAGTTTCACTCGAAAACAAAAGACGACCTCTCTTATTTCATGCACTATGAAATTCAATTTTTATTTACTAAACATTAACATAAATATTAAGTGATTGGCTTTTCTTCTTGTTGTATCACTTCTTGAGTGCTCGTATCTATTTGTTGTGCTTGATTATTTTGCTCTTCTTGTTGTTTTACCTGATTATTGAAATCTTCCATTCTTTTTTCATTTATTCTGCCTTGAACTTCAACATATGTCTTCATTATGAGTTGATTTGTGTTGGCAAACTTATCGACACAATGATTTATACATGAATTCTATAAGAGTTGTAAGAATTAGGTCATATTTACAAATAAATACAAATTTAAATTTAACTCACTTCATCATCTTCAACTCCTCTTCTAAAAAAACCATCTACACATGCATTGAAGCACTTTTCTGTAATTGTATTATATAGTGATAAAAAGTCTTTAAATTGCCTTAATTGTGAATCTAAATCCATATTAAAGTTTATTTAGTAAAAATTATTAGATATCTCGTGAAATATTTTGAATAGGAAGAAAAACACTCAATTGAATCAAACAAATTGGTAGCAAAAAAATATTCATTCGAGAATTTATCCCCTTATTATTTTTGAAGAACACATTGTTTTCATAAAATATTTTTTCTGAGAAAAAATTAGATTTAATTTGATAAAGAGGCAATAATATTCGACTTAAAATGGTAAGTTTTGTAGATAATATAAAAATTTGTTTATTATAAAACAATTTGTAACTTCTAGGGAAGAAAAAAGCGTCCATTTATTGACAAAAAGAAAGCCATTACTTTTCGTTTAGTAAATCGTTCACAACAAGATCCATTGATTGTTGATGAAACAGCACCGCAGCATGTTTTAGTTCCGATAAATAAACGCGGCGGAGAGCCGTCAACATCATCTTCAGAAAAAAATTTACCGCCAGAAAAGCGAAAAAAAGAACAACAAAAGTATGGAGTATTTTTCGACGATGATTATGATTATTTACAGCATTTACGAGAACCTGGGAAGAATAATGTCTATTGGGAAGAAGTTCCACAAAGAAATGAAAAAAGCAAATCAAAAATTCAATTACCAAGCTCTGTGTTTGCGTCAGAGTTTGAAGAAAATGAGGGAATGCTTAATAAAGCAGCACCACGTCCTGGTCCGCGACTTGATTGGGATCCAGATGTTGTTGCAGCTCTCGATGATGATTTTGATTATGATAATCCTGATAACGAATTGGAAGATAATTTTATGGAGCTTGCAACAGGTCAAGGCGAAGAAGAATATGAATACGACGAAGATGAAGAAGATGAGTATGAGTCAGATGGTGTTGAATTTTCAGATGAAGATGAAGATAAACTTGGGCCTTTACCCAACAATCGAGGTTTTCCAAAATTCAGTGATGAAGAAACAAAATCGAGATTCACAGAATATTCAATGTCAAGCAGTGTTATACGAAGAAATGAACAGTTAACTTTGTTAGATGATCAATTTGAAAAGTTTTACGAAAATTATGATGATGATGAAGTAGGAGCACTTGATTGTGAAGAAATCGAAGGTCATATTGATATCGATGATAACATGTACAAGAATTTATCAGAAGATTTCAAGAAAAAAGAACTTCCTTTACAATATGAGAAATCTTGGGACATATGTCGCATGGTAAAAGCACAGCAAGAGGAAGAAGAAAAACCAGAAGAAATGGTGCTTTTAGAAGTATCAGACGATGAGAACAAGAAGACATTTGACTGTGAAAGTATTTTATCAAACTACTCAAATATATATAATCATCCTAAACTCATTGATGTGCCCTCCAAAAAGAAATCAAACAAAATTCAAATCAATCCTAAAACTGGCATCCCCAAAAATGTCCTCGATAATGATCAATCTGGGAAGTTAACTGAAAAATCTCTTGCTAAACTCAATAGTGAAATAACAAACACTGCAGGCGGTCCCAAATCACTTTGTGCGGAAAGTGTGTTGTCAACGTTGACAGTCCTCTCGATTAGACCAAAAGATGAAACCCCTGAAGAGAAACGTGAAAGAAAAAGGCTCTTAAAGGAATATCGCAATGAGCGAAGAATTGAAAAGAAAGCAAATAAATTAGCTTTCAATGATGAGCGTTTGAGACAAAATGCAATCACAATGAATAATAAAAATAACTTACAAGGAAATAAAATTCTTTAAATTAAATATTTAAAATAAAGTTATATTTGAAATTATGTAAAAATTTCATGTGGTAAATAATTACTGAATAAAACAAACATCAAAATTTCAAGCACTCAGCGTTAAAACATTTAGTGCTCAAAACTTTACAAGAAAACATGTTGAACATCAAAATATTCGGTGCTGAACACTAACACAAAAACATTTAGTATCAAGTGCTGAGCATTAAAGGACTGCAATATTGAGTTTTCAGTGTCAAAATATTCAAGCATTAAATAATTTAGCTTATCTCTATATTATTAGAACATTGAGTGTTTTAAAGAGCCTTCAATATATTTTATAACGGTTTAAAATTATTCAAAAACGTTTGCACATCATTCGATTTTTCTGTATTGTGACACGTACAGTCGAAACGGACTGATAGAATCAATTTTTTCTTTTAAAATAAATTTTAAACAGTTTTAATGATTATTCGTGTAGACTTAGTGATATAATTATAGAAACCAAAATTAGAACTTTCTCTAGTTTTCTAACAAGATGGAGTTTAATGATTAAAACGTTAGTTTAATAGAAATTTTCGCTTTCTGTGAAGAGTAAAATATTTTTCTTCTGCAACTTTTTGAAATCTTTTTTTTCTTCGCTTATAAATGCAATAAGAAGTGTACGCAGTATGTATGTTTCGCGAGAGACTTAGTCATTCAATTAAGTGATTTAATTGATGTCAAAAGAATGTGAAAATTTCAAAGTGTGAATTGAAAGATGAATTTGGGTAGGTTCATGTGAATTTGTGTGATAATTTTAGCACGAATATGTTGCGTTTAACGCTATGCTACCTCCCAATTTTTTCAAAAGAGTGCTCATGAAGAAAAATATGTAAAGTGTGGCCTTTAAGTAATAGAAATACGGCAGAGCTATAATAAAAGAATCACATATAAAGAGAGCCAAGAAAATAAATCTTATAAAATCTAGCTAGTTTAAGTGAAAAAGTTTCGATTTTTCTTTCTCTCTCTTTTTCTCTATATATGTTTCCTCCTTTATGCTCTCTCGCACATAATTTTTTCTTTCACTCCCTTTCTCACTGCATTGTGTATAAGGCAAGTCAAAGTGGAAAAACACAGACTGAAAGAGAGCGAAAATCATATGTTTGCTTATTTGTCGAAGCGTGAGAATCGTATATTATTAATATTTTGCTATTGAGAACATTGGAGAAGGAAAAAATCTTAATATAGGTGATGAAGAATTAGTCATATGCATGAGTGTTTGTACGTTAAATATAGAGACATGGTAATCATCGAAAATATTTGTTTCTTTTTTGATCATTCGCTCACTCATTTTCTCGTTCCAAGTTGTTATTGATGTCATAGAAAACAGTTTTTCGTTTGTAATTAATTTGCATATTTAATTAATAATTCTCGCTTTCTTACAACTCTTTTCCTCTTTCTCTATATAGCAATGTGTTTTTGTGTAATGATTTTGGATATGAACTTTGACGAAATGCTCGTGCGCGCGCGAGAAATTGCAAAAAGAATTCAAGAGCGAGAAGATATATCATATTAAATAAAGTGAAAATTGCATGTTATCATAAATAATAGTTAATTTTAAGTGAGAATAAAATGATGCAAAATTCTCATGTAATGAATTCATGCAAACAAGTGAGAAACACAGTAAACAGTATCAAGATTAATGCATTGTCGCATTAAAAAAAATAATAATTCCTGAAAGTGACATGAATGGCCTTTTTCTGAACAAAACTGTAAATTGATTGCAATTGCACAATTTATCTGTCGCTCAATTACAGACTTTATCAACATCAGTTATTTGATGAAATTCATTATTATTCAATTTGTGTATTCATTGAAAGACTTATTTTATCATCATAATGCTTACAAATCGAGTGAGAAAATGTGAATTAATGTAATGTAATTTAATGATTTATAGAAAAGAAAAAATCTATACATAACATTTTAGCGCATTTTTTTAGCTAGACTGAATCGACTCTAATTTCATGCTCTAATAGCAATTGAGAGAGGTCAGTCACTTACTCGATAAGGGCAATTAACTGCCTTGGAAGCTTTGTGAATTTAAATGGCAAAATAAATTTTTTTTACAATTGACAAGAGGCGTAAATATCGACACGCTTGTGACATAAATCAAAATCATGACGTCAATAGAAACAGACAGAAGTTACTTTAAAAATAAGAAATTTAAAATTATGATTTAATGACTTTTTAATAGTTTCAAAAATATGCAATTAAAATTCCTTGTTTTTAAGCAGAAGAGAATGTTCAAGTAGTATTTTCTGCAAAATCTTAAAACTCACTCAACACAGTTAGTTCATGATGAGTAAAAAAGATACACAAATATCTGCCTGAAGTTAAAAACATACAATAGAATGAGTAAATAATTAAAACTCCAACTTGAATTTTTCGAAGCGATGAGAGAGAGAATTAAAGAAAATCCCTCGCACATCTGCTGAATGAAGTCAAAAAGTCAACAGCAATAAAGAAGCTCTAAAATAAATATTGAATAATAAACAGTAGGGAGTAAGGTGATGTTTTCACCCAATTAACCAATACATTTTTATCTAACAACTAATTTTTTGATGTTTTTTTACGCACATCATGATTATTGCAATCTATATCGATACAATTATATTTTCTGTTAAATGATAAATAAAAACTTTGACAATTGATTTTATCAGTGTGAATACAATTCTGTTAATGCAATTAAGTGTCAATAAAAATCACCACGGGTTTATACTTCAACGATAATTGATAACGTTCATTACAATCTATAAACTCTATTATGTTTGGTTGTTTACTTACTTATTGTATGTATATCGAGAAAGACAATAAAGATAAGAATCTGTCTATATTTCTTACTTACTCTACTACTAACAAGTATACATCACAATATGATAAGGCGAAGAAGAGAGTTTACAAATATTTATCACTCAATACCTACGTCATATATCATCGTTATGATGATAGACGATGAAGGTGAAGAAATGTTATTTTAAAAATATATAAGTAAGCGTGTGTAAAGAGCAGAAGAAATTTTTTCTTATGACTTGTTGAGAGAAAGAACCAAAACTTTTTCACTTGTTTCACAACTAATGATTTCTTAATTGAAACGCATAAAGTCAGACAAACTGTCACATTTATTTTCTATTTTCAAGGAATAAAAAAAAGAACTTTCAAACTTTCTCTCTCTTTGTCTGTTATTAGCTATTTGGCCATTATATGTGAGTGGGATAACACAAAATGAGGTTTAATAGAACTCACATGTGACATTGTGTGATTGCTTCAATCTTCTCTTCACATATAGTTATTTTCATGCTGCACACATATCTTCTTTCTTCTTTGGCGAACAAAACTCACTTAAGTATAAAAAAGAGAGCGAACAAAAAAGTTCGAAGTACAAGAAGAAGATTCAAAATTAGATTAAAAGAGATCCATGCAATGCAATTTTCATCCATCACTTAAGCAACCAACATATGTGTGTGAGTTGAAAAATAAATGAAATATAAGCTTCAATGGATTTTTAAAGCTATAGAGTTTCAGTGTTAAATTTTCAACTCACATACAAATTCTAATATCTTTTTGAAGAATTTCTAAACTTAAAATCTATGCATACAAATGCTTTTAAATATATTTCCGTCTTTCAAAGCAGCAAAAGGAAAATTCAATTCTGATTCAATGTTGTTGTCGATGCTACTTTTTCACATACCGATACATATTGAAAAACTGCATTGACATTGTGAGTGCTGTTATAATAATGCAGAAACATGATAGCTATAAACATGAATCTCAAAAGTTTTTATCGTAATAGAAACCAAGCCACATTCACTTGATGTATGAGAAATATAATTTTATTTCATTTCATCAAACAATATGTTTCTTTTGTTGTATCCTTTTCGTTGTTATTGTCTACATTCTCAACTAAATAATTTTTTTCTCTTTATTTTGCAGCGCGGTTGAAGCCATAACGCAAACTATCGTTTTGTCGTTGACATCGTTGTTATTTATAATGATGCATATTGCAAAAGGAAAAATGAAAAAAAATGTGAAAAAATAGAAAAAAAGATAACAATTATTTGAGTAGTGAAAAAGGAAAAAGGCAACGAACTTGATTATAGAAAAAAATATTAAAAGTGCAAAAGAGTGAAATTTAAAATTAATTTTCACTGCTCCGAAAGAAAGTTCGTTTGTCACTAGGATTATTTTCACTTTGAATTTCAACGTTCCATCAACTGAAAAGAGAAAGAAAGAAAAGAGTTATTTAATCGATATTAGTTAGTATACAAAAAGCAATGTCTGCTGGAAAAGAGAAAAAATCATCTCGTTCGAGTAAAACTCAAGGGTGGGAGGAAGCAGGATCAGAATTCTATCAAGAAAGTTATCCAGGTGACCAAATGGATAACATACATCGTGATCCTTCAAAGCTTGCAACTTTACTGCCATCAAAACAGCGAGTCGGTGAGTTGAACAAAACCTTTTTTTCTGGGTGTGTTTTATCCGCAAGGATTTTATTAATACATAAATGGCGGGTTTTTATTCATATTTATAATTACAAATCGATTGTCATTAATCTGAATAATGAAAAATTGCTACAGTTGCGTTTCCATTCCTATGGGCTTGGCATTCATTTTTTATTTGTTCTTCTATCACATTTCTAATAATTCATCATGTGGACATTTTTTCTACCGCTTGTTTTTGTATGCGATTGTAGGATTTAAATTTTTTAAAATATTCATCAATTTTTGAGAGTAGAATGTGGATTACTAAATTATTCACTCAAGGCTTTTGCTCATTGACTTTTTTAAAAAGTAGAATGAGAAAGTTCATTTAATAATTTTTAAAAATTCTTTTAAATTATAAAATTAAAGAAATTTGAATGAAAATTTTCTGATAAGGGCAATTCTTTGAATAAAGAAAATCGAAAAAATGTATTTTACAATTCTTCCTCTACTTGTTTTTGTTCGAAAAAATTTCGATTTCAACTTTTCACTAATATCTCATATTTCTCTCAATGAATCGCATTCTATATGAAGCTAACAGTTATAAATTGAGCTCTCAAGAGAAAACTATGAAGAATAAACAACCAAGAATTCAAATAAATGATTTTCTAGTTTTTGTAAACAAAAATTTTAAAATTCTCCAATCGTTTTCAATTTCTACAAATTCCAATTTGTGTTACGCTCTTTTTTACCATAAATCGTTGATTTAAAGCCACAAACAATGCTTTAAAATGTAAAGCATCAACTCTTTATGCCGAAAAACCATTGTATGAGTGGTTTTAGTATCTAATTAAGTCAAATTTTGCAAAAATATGTTGGAAAAAAATATTTTTGTTACGGATTAACGCTTTTCGAAAATCAAATTTCTGACAAATTAAAGGCTTTTAGGTGTCTAATCTCAATTTAAAGGATGTATTTGTTGATTTAACATTGTTCAAACGTATTTAGAACAAACAGAAACAAGTAATTAGAGAGAAATTTAAAAAAGTAGAGTTTTTTGTAGAAAAATTCATTCAGAGAATTGCCCATAAATTAACAAATAGAAAATTTATTTATTTTTTTTTTAAAAATTTGAATTTAAAATTTCCGTTAGATAGAGAAATAAAAATTTTTTTTGTCAAAATTAACCATAAATTCCCCTTATATTGCGAAAAATAGCGTAAATAAAAAACTATAAAGATTTCAACGCCACATACTAATTGTCTCTACACGCCTTTTCATTTTCATTCTTAATATATTTCCGTTTTAAAAATAAACTCTCAACGTCACAGTCACAGTGTATTATATCCTTTCTTCATTAATATATTTTTTCATCGAGAAAATATTTCAACATCAATGCATTATGATATATATATATTTATATATAATAGCGAAATTTTCTTTTTTTCGTTTAGCAACAAATCGGCGAGGCCGTCAAGCACAAGAATTCAAGACAACGCGACGTCGAAACAGTACACTTACAGCAACGCGAACATTTCGACGTGGCTCTCACTATCAGGAAATTCAAGTGGCGACACTTCCTGATCTCTCAGAAAATTTGATCAATGAGAGTCAAACTTGGGAAGAGATTCGTGAAATTAAAGCGATGCCTGTTCACATGGCGCAAAAACGTGAGCTCAAAAATCAATTACAGGTAAGCGGTTGGTTCAAAAAAGTTTTTTTTTATTTTATGGCAACACAGCGGCATAATTTGTGAGAAAAGGATGATGAGACTCAAATACACATTGCACAACTAAAAAATAAACTGCATTAAATCATCATGATATTTGTGAGGAAATTTGACAGCGTCAAGTAATAATTTTACAAATGAATATTCCGTTACAATAATAAATGAAAAGCTCGAGTCATTTTAATTGGCAACGGAAATCTACATTTAAGCGCTTTTCATTATTCATGTTCTTGCTTTTGTTATACAGACAGTAAAAAAATATTCTATTTATTTTTTTTTTTGTTTTTATTTTTGGCATTATATGAATGCATAACAGAGAGAAAAGTAAAAAATTAGCAGTTTGTGATTTTTTTTACATCGCATTAGGTAAATGTAATGACAAACAAACAATATATAAACTAAACCGCATATGAAAAATTTGGAAAAAAGAGAAAAAATAACTACCATCAACTGATAAAACTAAACATATGCTGCTACATGCATCCTTTATAAATTTTTCCACTTCATCATGCATTGTTCTTAATTCAATATTTTTGCTCCACATTTAGTTTGTAGATGCGTATTGTCAAAATAGCAGCAAGCTGGAAGCTCTCGAATTTAATTGTTTTCGTACAACAAATTGCTCGTATTTTATAATCGCTATTTATCTTATGCGGTTAGCTTTTAATTTACATATACGCGAGTCATTTAAATGTTGTAAATGATAAAAGAAGATGAAATTACAATACTTATCTCGAGAAATTATTTCAAAGGTACTCACTCAGGAAAATCGTATTATTCAAGTGTCACAATGATTTAAAGTGATTTAGATTTTTAAAGTCAGCCAGCCATAATAAATGAATATATATTTTCAAAAAATGTGCTAAAAAATCTAACGGCAAACCAATAAATTAGAATATAGAAAACTATAAAATGTCCTTGTTATTTGAAAATTCTCATCTGCTTCAATAAAAACTTTAAATTTTTTATTATTTCATGTGCTTCTCAAAAGCCGAACTTGAATGCAGAAAAAGCTTCAACCACTCATTTTAATTTACTTTTCTCCTTCCATTCAATGAAATTTTTCTCTTATTTCTTTATATATAATGATGTGCATTGAACACGTGCACTTCTGTAAATAATAAAAAAATCGCAAATACTTATTGAACGATCAAACATTCAATGCAAGCGAAACGTGGTCTTGGTTGTTATTATTTCACCTTAAAGTGACTGCATTCTTCCTGTACATGCAGCAAAAAATTCATTACGAAAAATTCCTATGTGCACCTTTAAATTTTTTTCTCCCTTCTCTTTTTTTGTTCACTCTCTTTAGACTGTTTTTTTTAAAACTTTTCCTCATTTTCTTTATTTCACTTTTTGTCTTTGACGACGTTGCGATTTCTTTTTAGATTTCTTCAGTGCACAAAATTCAAAAAAAATTGTTTTCGTACGATAAAATATAATTTTTTTTTATTTCCATAATTAATGTGAAACTGCATAAAGTGAAGGTGTGAAAATAAAGGAGGGAAAATTCATAGACTTTTAAGTAAGTTGATTGAACAAACATTTAGTGAGCAGTAAAATAAATTATGCAAAACTTTTAGAGTGGAATTATTATGATTTAAATATTCTCTAAGTGTAGCATTATTTAAATAATCTCAAAAGTGAAAAATTACATGTTTCATATATTTTCTAAATATCTTTATTTTTAAAATAATCTTCATACGTCTTGAATTGTTAATACATCGATATTTTTGTATCTTTACAGTTGAAGAGAATAGTTTTGTGTTAAATTTTCAGTTTATCAGTTTAAAATTTATTTTTGGAGTTAAAATATTCAGAAATATTAGAAAAATATTCAAAAAGCGTCACTATATTGAAAATAAAACGCTCGCGTTTTTCATTTTAAAGATAGACACTTATGACTTACCTACAATTAAAATCGCTGCTATAATTATTTGCAATTAGAAGAGATGCAAAAAAAGTGTACATTTGCACATTGCTCAATAATTTTCGTTTGTTGAAAGAGAGAAAAAAAGTCGAGACTCGAGAGACTCTCATTAAGCTGCAATAATTGATTGGTTGTGTCAAAATAGAAATTAAGTGTATGTCATTGCCTCAAAACATAATATAGAAGTGGGTTGTTGTTAAAATACCTCTAATTTTGCGATGTTGAAAGCAAATCTCGCAGTCATTTGCCAAGATGACGCTATTAGTGCCTGTCGGTTTATAAAAAATATTAAAATGTTTTCTTTCCTCTTAATTAAACGTTTTTATTCCGTCTTTCGTTTTAGAATGCAACAAAACTGCGCTTACAAGGCTTCGAGCAGATCAAATGGAAGAGAAGAAAAGCATGGCAAAAAATTATGACAAAATGGAGTGAATATCTCACAAAAATGGAATTGTGGCGATCGTCATTAAAGAAAATTGAAGGAAACTTTGGCACAGGTGTTGTCGCCTATTTTGTATTTCTCCGCTGGCTGATGGTTCTCAATCTACTAATTTTTACAATAATTTTTATGTTTATTATTTTGCCTCAACTCGTATTGATCGAGCCTAAAGATTTACCATGTGATCCAAATACACCGCCAGTATTTGATGAAAAACGCTCGAATGTCAACGAGTCGATATGGATTTATGCGAATACAAGTGTACAATGTTGTCACGAGACTTATCTCAATGAGATAAAGCACAATCAAAGTGAATTCTCCATTCTGCATCTGTTTCAAGGTACTGGATTTATGGAGAAAACATTCCTCTTCTATGGCATGTATACAAATCAAATTTATGGATACGATCCACTAGTGAATCAACATCAACAACAAACACATGGCAGTGGCAGTTTCAATGAAGGTATATCGTTTACGTCAAATCGTAATTTAGACAATTTTATAGTGGACGAAAATAACAGCACAAACAGCAACAGCTCGCCAATTTTAAATGCATTGCTTGGTTTGGGTGATAATAACAACATAACGGCAACAGATCTCACAAATTTTACAACTTGGCGTGAATTTTTTAGCAAACTCGACATTTATTATGATCTGCCACTCGCCTATATTATTGTCACAATAGTTTGCTATCTTTATACACTTGTATCAATAGTGAAAGCAGTTGCGCATGAATTTAAGGATCGTTTAGTTGAGGGCGAAGGACAATTTTACCAATATTGTAATTTAATCTTTTGCGGCTGGGATTTTAGTTTGCACAATCAAAAGTCTGCACAAATCAAGCATAAAGCACTGTTTAATGAGATTCAGGGTCTCATGCACATAAGACGCTATGAATTTGAGCGAAACAATCGAACACGTGATACCATGTTCAAATTAATTCTCATACGCGTGCTCATCAATATTCTCGTCTTTATCATTCTAATTGTGTGTGCTGTTGTGATTTTCATACTATTCAACGTCTCGCTTGGTGTGATTGAACCAAATTTCGAGACAGTGACACGCTATAGAAGTTTCAATGTGTTCATGGGACAACTGAAAAAATTCAGCTCAGGTGCTTCAGACATTGATCAGCAATTCCAGATCCTCTTCTATGAATTCCTGCCATACTTGTGCATCGTCATTTTCAACTTACTCGTGCCAATTCTATTCAACTATTTGATACAATTTGAACAATACTCACCACTCTTTGTTATCAAAATGAATCTCTTTCGAACGATTGGACTCCGTTTGAGTTCTTTGGCTGTTTTGATCAGTCGCTTTTACTATCTCATCTCTGCAAAGAGTGAAAATAGCAATACTGAGTGCTTCAATGAAAGCTATGGCACTCCAATGTGTTGGGAAACTTTCATCGGGCAGCAGTTCTACAAATTGTTCATTGTTGACTTTGCTACGCACATTTTTGTGACATTTTTTGTAAATTTTCCTCGCGCCATGATTGCACGTCACATGAACAATGCATTTGCAAGATTTATTGAAATGGATTTTGAACTCTCGAAGCACGTCCTCGATGTTGTTTATTCGCAGACAATTTGCTGGTTGGGGACGTTTTATGCGCCTTTTCTGCCAGCTATTGCTGCTGTGCTGATATTTTTTATGTTTTACATAAAGAAATTTGCGTGCCTGGTGAATTCAAAACCATCAACTATTTTGTACAGAGCGAGTAGATCAAATTCTCTGTTTATGATAATTTTGCTGGTTAGTTTTTCCATTGCCATAATTCCTGTTGTTTATGCAATTGCTGAGATTATGCCATCGAGAAGTTGTGGACCATTTAGAGGTCTTGATTCTGTGTGGGGAAGGGCAATTAATGCTTTTGAGAAGCTGCCGAAATTTCTCCAAGACATAATTTTCTTCTTTGGCACATCATCGTTCGCCATTCCATGTTTCATCGTGTTAATTCTCTTCCTTTACTACTATTACTCAGTATCAGCAGCTAACAAGCACATGGTTCAAGTGCTCAAGAATCAATTAGTACTTGAAGGCCATGATAAGCAATTCTTGCTCAATCGATTAAGTTTGTTTATAAAACAACAGCAAGAATATCAAAAGAGAATTCAAAGACAATTTTACGATCAAGCCAGCACAACTACAAATTCACAACAATCACAAGGCATAAATATGGACACAATTCCGCCGCCACTTTTACCACGTGCACCACGAAGTGAAACTGGCAGTAATGATCGAAGCGAACGATCATCCGTTGAGATAAAACATCATTCGAGAATGTCCAAGGATATAGGTGATATTTAACTGTTAAGACATAAATAAATTTAAATGAAAAAATTCTTCTGCATAGATGATGATTCCAACTCGAATGAATGAAAGAATTTTCTAAAAGTACATATATATTTATTTTAAGGCATCGCTGTTGAATTTGTGTATAATCACATAAGAAGAAGAAATTCATCCTAAGAAATTTTTTTGAGTCCCTTGAAATAAAGAAAAACTGAAGTGATATTTCGAATAATAATGATAATTTAAGTAACAATTATTGTGCTTTGTATTTATTTTATTTTTTTAAGAGCGAATATTTTGTCCTTTAGTTTTTAAGTAAATGTTTGCAAAAAATTTGTAAATATAAAGAGGTTTTATTTTTTAAAAAGAGAAAATATAATTTTTGCGGAAAAAGAGAAAAATATAAAAAGTTGAATAATTTTTCAAATTCTTATTAAAGTGTTCAATTAAATTTTTATTTTTAAAACTTGGGAATGAGCCGATTTATATTAAAAGAAATGCAGAAAGTACTTGAACAGTAACTTAGAAAAAAAATTTTGTATAAAGACAAAAGTGATTGCTAAAGAAATAAGCTCGAAATTCAAATAAAGGCTTAAAAATAATGAAAAAATTCCAAATAATGAAAAATAAATTCTAAGGAAATTTTTCATATAAAAAATTAGTTCTAGAGAATAAGAAAAAAAATTAGATAATAATTGTCATATCGATAAGTGAGAAAAAAACAGGTTGATTGGGCTCATATGCTCAGAATTAAAATATTGTAAAAAGATTTCCTTTCCTTGATATTATTTGGAGAAGGATGAAAACAAGATTTTCAGATCTTTTCAAACTAAATATTTAACCGTTGTATTTTCAAATTTTACAAAGAAATTTCTAAAAACATAATTATTTCAAAAAATTATGAGGACAAAAGTCTTCAATTTGATTAGTAATGATATAAAGGAACTAAGGTTCGAAAATATGCGAATAAGCAGAAGAATAAGTGTCCACATACCTCTTGTTTTTACACACATTTTTCCGAATCTTCAAAGTAACTAAAGCAACCAATTCCAATGCAAAGAAAGATATATCTAAAACAACTTTGATAAATTTAAATATATAAGTGCTTTAATACTTATATAAAAGGTTGAAAATGAACGGCGTTTCATATTTTATATGAAAAGATTTATAAATCTTGAATGAAAATTTTTTCCCTTGCTTATTGCTTCAAATCTATGTGTTAGTTATTTATTATCCTCTCTATATTGCAAGAAAAAGTTACAAAATCACTATAATAAACACAAATACACATCACAAATTATACATAAATAAATACTATATAGATAATTACCTACCCACAAAAAAACAAACACACAATATGGTCTCACTTCCTATCTACCTATTTATTGAAAGATAATAAAATTAGTTAAATTTTATTGAATATTATTCCAAAAAATAAAGGAATCAATTAATTAGTCACATCCATACATATTCATCACATCTTATCTTTATAGATCTTATCTTCATATATATAAGAATGTCGTTTGTTTATTTATGTCATTCTTTAAGCTAAATAATTCAGGTCATTATTGAAATTGAGAAAATTATTATTAATATTTACATTCAACTGTTTGGCACTTTACTTTTATGCTTTTGTAATAGTCCATGATAGTATAAAACTGTAATCTCTTATATTGCTACCTTCTCCAATATCGATGACAGATAAAAATTTAAATTAAAATAAATTAAAAAATAGAAAGAAAATTTCATTTTTGCAGCTCAAATTTGTGTACCAAAAAGAAGAAAAATAAATCAAAAAATGTAGAAAGACAGACCAGAAAAAATATTCTTTGATTTAATAAAGAAATTTTTTGATTAATTTTTTTAAATGCATCACAGAAATTTTTGTGAATGAATAGAAACGTGAAAAATACCTAAATAATGATAACATTATTAAAAATACAATAAAAAATAAAAAAAAATCATTTTATAATGCTAGATTGTTTTGTTTTTATTTTGAAAATTTCAGTTTAAAATATTTAAAATTTTGATATACCAATCAAATTTCATAAACAAATCTTTGAAAAATGTTTACTTTAATTTATTTTCAATTAAGGGCAATTCTCTGAATAAATATTTCTACAAAAATCTCTACTTTTGCAAATTTTTCTCTTAATACTTGTTTTGGCTCAGATAAATCAAATTAGAAACATGTCAAAACGATGAATACATTATTAAGGACAAGTTTTAGAAGTTAAAAGTCTTTAATTTAGCTGAAATTTGATTTTTGACAAGCGTTACTTAGGAACAGAAAAATTTTTTTTCGTCATATTTTTGTAAATTATGACTTTAATACTTGCTATAATGACTCAGGAAATGATTTTTCGGCATTCCGAAATGTTTCTTTATCTACTATTGTTCAATTTGAAGCATAAAATCAACGATTTCTAGGAGAAAATAGCGTTACTTAGGAACAAAGTTTGGATTTTGTAGAGTAAATAAAGCGATTGGAGACTTTTAAAAATTTTGAAAATGTTGTTGATAAAATATTGAAAATCATTTCTGCAACAATTCGGCTTGTTTTACTTCACTTTTTGTCTTTAGTGAATCTTCTTTTATTCGGTTACACTTCTCTGATTAACCTAAATTAAGGATAAATCGATTTATTTATGAAAATGTCAAGTCAAAAGGGCTTTTCCCTTAAGGCTTTTCAACAATTTTTATTTATGAAAATGTCAAGTCAAAATTCAAAATTCGACGAAAACAAGTTGAGAAAGATTACAATTCACTTTTTCGATTTCGTTTATTCAAAGAATTGCCCTTAAGGCTTTTCAACAATTTTTATATATGTTGAGCTTTAATTTTTTTAAATTTTCATTAAAAAAATGAAATGAAAAAGTTTCACTATATCTTTAAAAAAAGTTGATAATTATAATGATAAAAGAATTTCTAAAAACATTTTGAATGAGTTTTATTGGTGATGGATAATAAGACCCAAAAATAATAACGCCACACGACTTGAGGATAATAATGTCCAGAACTCAAAAATAATTATGCCACATATATTTATATGTCAATATATTATCTTTCAATCAAATAATAACGCCACATATAAATTTATGTGGCATAATTATCCTTTAGTCGGATAATAATTCCACACATATTTACATGTGGCGTTATTATCTTGCTGTTGGATAATAATGCCACGTACAAAATTATGTGGCGAAAATGTCCTTTGGTTGGATAATAATGCTTTCGAAATTTAGAGGTTTTTAAGAGAAATAACTAGAGTTCAGCAATTATGCGCATATATACGCTGATATGCGCATATCGGCTCATAATTTGTATACAAACATCTTTTGTTGTGCTAATAAATTTTTTCTAAGAATTGAAATTTCTCTTCAATTTTAACATTCTAAGCAATAATTTCATGATAAATAGCCAACAATTTATGAATGAATGAACAACAACAACGAAAGTTTAACCATTTTATGAAAAATTGCATTTCGAAATTTTTCCAATTTTTAATTGATTTTTAGCTTGGACTACAAACTCAATCTACATGGTTCAGGTAGCAACAAGTACACAATAGAAAATCACAAAAATAACTAATCTGTGATTGAATAGGTTTAAATGTAAAACTCATCAAAACACTATTTTAAAATATTTACAGAATATCAACAAATAAAAAGTAATTATCTAGTAGAATACTTCAGAATGCAAGAGAATCAGTATTTATGGAGAAAATTGCAATTTTGAAAAATTTCATAAAGAAAACTTAAACTCTTATTTTCAAATTTCTATTTTTCGTTAAAAATTTGCCGAATCCTATTTTATTCATATTTCTCTCTAATTTTTAACAAGTTTTAATTTATCAATAATGTAATTTTTTATACCATCTTTATAAACACATTCATTCTCGATCGAGAATTCTCGAGAATATTCTCGATAAAAAAAGGCAAAATTTTTAACTCTTATTTTTTATTCAGAAAAAATGTTTAGTGTCGTTTTAAAATAATCCTACCATCTTCCCTCGAAAATAAGAAACGTCTCTTGTATTCAAATTTGACAAAATTTATAATTTTAAAAATAATAAAATTTTGTCTCTAATACAAGAAACTCTTAATGTACTTTTGAAGAATACGTTAAAATTTTTTTATTTCTTTATTTATCATACTTTTTATGTAAAGAATAATTATGATGTACTACAGTATAATGATTAATGATACATCCAATAATAAGAATTAAGAAATATGTTTCAAATTATAATAATTATCAAGAGAAATTTAAAAAATTGTATTTCGTTTAAAATTTCTGAGTTTTTTTTTCCAATATAAGATACGTCTCTTGTGTTCGAATAGAAAAGACGAGGTTTCTTCTATTTGAATACAAGAGGCGTCTCTTATTTTCGAGAGAAGACGGTAGTAGTATAAAAGCTGGGAAACATTAGCGTTAACATTATTGCATAACAAGGAAAATACTAGTTGAGTTTAAAGTCGAATTATCTATCATGATATATTTTTGATAGTTAATGCGTACTTAGTTTTTTGGAAAGGAAGAAAACTTCCATAAAACGTCGTATAGCACCGCATAAAATCGAAGTTCTTTTCCCTTTTATATATGTGCTCGATCAAGTAACTATCTCCGTCTTTTAAAATTCTCTAAAAAACCTCTAAATTTCGAAAGCATTATTATCCAACAGCAAGATAATAACGCCACATGTAAATATGTGTGGAATTATTATCCGACTAAAGGATAATTATGCCACATAAATTTATATGTGGCGTTATTATTTGACTGAAAGATAATAATGCCGCAAACTTGATTTTTTGTGGCGAAATTATTTTTCAGTCGGATAATAATGCCACATATAATAATTATTTTTGAGTTCTGGACATTATTATCTTCAAGTCGTGTGGCGTTATTATTTTTGGGTCTTATTATCCATCACCGTTTTATTGAATTCTTATAATTTCTCTGAGAAATTATTTTTAAAATTTTTCAATTGACAGTATTAATTTTTCTTAACAGATTTTTCATATTCAAAGTTTTTCTTTCCAGATTTTTGATTCTTTTTTGTTCTGTACTAGATCAACTGAAAAATTAAATCATATGGAAATAATTTTTCTTTCAACTCCTTCAACTAATGTCTTTGTCTGAATTCTATACAGCAGTAGCAGCTTCTTTCCTCTTAAACGATTTTTCCTTAAGGGCAAGAATGTGTAAGTAAGTGAGTAGGAAAAGCAAATTTCAATTTCTGATGTAATTATGAATGTATACTTTCTTTTTGTTTTCCGCATTTAATGCTTAAGGAGTCGATTCAAATAGGAGAGAGACAGAGGGAAAATGTTACTTAAATATTTGCTCATTGAATTATGAAATTGTTAAATCATTGTTTGTATTTTGATGCTAATGACGATATCAAAAGCGTGGCAAGGGGATGGGTAAATTTTTCTTTTCTGTTTTTATTGACATCCGATTGCCTTGTCCTTTGCATTTTGAAATTTAATTAAATCCATTTTCGTCAATTAAATTCTCATTGAAAGTAATTGCCTATTGTTGTGGTTTGTTGATGGACATTTCAACGTTATCATTGACAGTTCAACATGAACATGAGTTTCCTGCTTACACTTTTTTGCTGTCCCCAATGACCATTCCATCATTTGACATGCGACATGCAAGACTTGAGAAAGAAAATGTCCATTATCAAGGAAAAATTGTTATTGCGTGTTCTCATTATTCCCCTATACATCAACAGAAAATTTTATAAGAATGTCTCACATATGCGTTCTACAAAGAAATCACGACTATGCTTTGAATTATGATTTATTGAGAGATGTTAATGAAGTTATGGCACTTTATCTGAATTTTCTTATCTTACTGCCTTTACTCTATTTGTGGGTGAATAATTTATGCGCTTTGTTAATTGAAAGAAGAAAAATGATGAATGAGAATTGCAAAAAGAGCAAGAAAGAAATTGATAAGAAAAATTGTTTTCAGAAATATAGGGAAAATGATGTGAATTTAAAATGTTTAAAAGTTATTATTTCATTTCAAGATATTTTCCTTAAAAGTAGTTCAAATTTTGAAAAGTTAATGCGGAAAAAATTTTCCCATGTATTCAAGTTTTGATTTTGAAATCTTAATATTTTATTTTAAGTTTATTGCAAAAAATATTTTCTTAATGTTTTCTCAAAAAAAGAAATTCAAAAGCACCATCACGACTTTTAAATTAAACCTTTTCTTTTCTCTCGCTTTCTAATTTACTCATTCAAACTCATTAAGTTTCTCTCCTTTATTCTTTACTAATTATCCCATTATACCTCTTTACTGCATCACGAAATGAGTGAAAGAGCAGAAAAGAAGAAAATTTCAATTTCACGTGGATAAAAAATCATTTTCGTGTCATAAAAAATTTCCTTTCTTTTATTATTGAATAAAATAATATTTTCGAAATAGGAGTCTTCATAAATTTCAATAAAAAAGACGACATGAGAAGGGAAGGAAAAAGAAATTTGTCTCGTAATATTGTGCGTTTCGCCCTCAACATTTGGCTGCCCTTGTTATCTAATTTTCCACACGTTAATGTCTTCTTTCCTTCTTCTCCTTTTCTTTTTTATAAAAAAACGTCATTAAACTTTTAATGAACATTTCCCATTAATATCCATAACATCGAGCTGTGTTTTTATAGCATTAAATTCCATTGCAGGACTTGTTTCCTTTCAGGACATAAATTCACTTTCTTCACTTTTCTTGAGACTTCCTTCGCGCATCGTTACTTTTATTACAAAAACGAATTAGCAGTAGGTGTGAATGACTTTGTGTTTTTTTTTCGTTTGGGAAATTAAAGTTTAACGATAATTAAATGACAAACGGATATTGCTGAACAAAAGCTCTTTTTGTGTGAAGGTAAAGAAAAGTTAATGAGTTTCGAGTGGTTGTGATTTTCTATTAAAAACCAAATTTTATTTCAGGGTTAACAATGAATGGTAAAAATCTTCAGTTTTTTTGCGAAAAATCTGAAAAATCATAAAGAATTGCAAAGTCGTTGTTACTTCTGTAAATTTGTAGACAATGAAAATATGCAATTTTTAGCTTTTCTTTAATTTCTCTTGAGAATTTATTTTTTTAATATTATTTCCTGTATCATTCTACCAATGTGTTTATAAATTTTTAATCATGTACAATTCAAATGCTACAAAACTACTCTTCTCTCATCTACCTTTTTTTTTCGTTCCCGCTAGAGCGGTTTTATTTTAAAAAATAAAAACAAAAAAATTATTCATAAGCCAAGCACCTTTCTATGTGGGTGTGTAATGGTATTTTGGGTTATTTATAAATTAGGTAATACAAAAATGTCATTTGAAACCTCTCAAGATCAAAGCCTAATTGTATTGCTATTTGAGTTTTAAGAAATTTTTTATAAAGAGCGAGTGACTTTGTCATGAGAACTAAAACTGAATATTCTAATTACTCCAGCCTGATTGGAATAAATTCAGTTTTAGAAGTTCATTTTTCATTATCAATCCCATGTTCATTTTTATTACATATTTGTTCTTGACTTCAGTCACTGATAGCAGTTTTTAATTTTACTGTTAGTTTCTAGAGCACAGATAATTGTCATTTGTGGTGGTAGGTGTAGGATAGAAAGGTTGATTGGGTTATGTAAAAAGATTTTTGCTTTACATAACTTTCAAACAGCTCATTTTATCATTTTATAGAGAGACAATTTTTCATCTTAGTTGTGGTTGTCTTGTTACCACAGAAGTAAAAAAGGACGAAAATCCGCAATAATCCTCATTCTAAAAGAAATAACAAAATTTCATGCCGAGTGGTGAAAAAAATGATACTAGTCTAATTAAAGTAATAAATCACATCATAAATTAATTTAAATCGCTCCGCTTTTCTTCAACAGTCCGTTTCATTATTTTTAAATTACAAGCGCGTGTAAAGCGATTTAAATTAAAAACCTCAATTAGCCGCTACCACAAAAAAATACGAAACAAAACAAAATCCTTGAGATTTTCGCAAGACACAAAAAAGATGTTTAATGAAAACATCTGTTGCCACTTTTAACCCTCCTTAGAAGACACGATGCAGATGAGAAATGAGATGATGCAGGACATGACAAATTGGTGGAATGTTGAAAGACGGTATCAAATAACTTTTTTGAGTGTCACTTTGAATTGTAATTAAATATGTTTTTCTAGTGAGTGTCAAGAAAGAGTTGAAAATTTCAAGATGATTTTGTTGGGACATTCTTGTAAGTAATTAAATTTCTATTTCACTTCATTTTCAATTAAAGACAAGAAATTCTTTCTCAATTGGTAAAATTTCTTTATCTTAAATTCTTCTTCTCCCATATAATGGTTTCTTGATTGACATTAAGCTTCATATGTGTCTCTTCTCACAAATAAATGACCACAGTTGATTGCACACGCTCTCACAGTTTTTTGCGCCTACTTTTTTTCTTCTTCTAAATGTGCGTTTGTGTTTCTCTTGTGATTACAATTTCCTGTCTTAATTACTACTCTATCTGCTGCTATCTCTTTAAAAAGAAGAAAAGTTTTTTTCGCACTTTATTTATTTTGTTCTAGTTAAGCAATAGGGATGAATAGAAATATTGATTTTTTTAGTCCTTTTAAGAATGTGATAAATGAAGAATAAATGTTTTGTTTTCTGAAACATCTAAGAGTTTTTTATTCTTTAAAAGAAATTTAAAAAGAATTTCGGTGTATTTTTTTGACGATTTATTTTTATTATGGTTATCTTAGATTGGTCTACTCACGTATTATGTAAACTAACTGATTAAATTTTGGTTTTTTCTTAGTTTGAATTAATGTTTAGTAAATACTTTACATACTTAAAAATTATATTTTTACCATAAATTATGTTATCTTTTTATTTTAAGCTATTTTCCTTACATCATCTCCTTAAAATCAGTGTTGTGAAAGTAGCTATCTACTTAACCTACTTTTTAAATAAATGACGTATTCTTGCAATTTTTGTATGAAAGCGAACAAGTTTACACCTACTTTTGCAACTCTGCTAAAAGTTTTTAACTTGTCATCAATAAATCTTCTTCTGGTCAAAAATCTTTTCTTTTTCAATCCTTTTCTCCTTATCTCTTCTTTATTTCTAAAACTTTTTCTCACACTTTTTCTTTACAATGACTAGAAAATCCACATTTGACATATATCTAGCTTCTCTCAATTTTATTCTTATCTCAATAAATTTGCATAAAATGACAGACACTTTTTTCGAGAAATTTCTTTCTCTCTTTTTTTGATTGATTGAATTGAGCTCTTGTGGTAGTAATAAATCAATTTAAAAAAGGAAGGGAAATAATTGAAAATTGAAATTGACTCTTATACGTGTTTAGAATTGGAGCTGGATTCGTGCTATAAATTTTATCCACTTAGGTGCACCTTTGTGACTTCTTAGAGAATGTCTGAGTTTGTAGTGCTCAATTGAGGGTAAAATCTATGACAATTTCCGATTTCACTTCACTTTTGGAATTTTAGAATTATTTTGAACTTTAAAAAGAAAAAAGAGAAAAAATTCCAAAGTGTGTCTTTGACAATTTTCGAATTTAAGTCAACCCCAAAGCAAATAAAAGAAAAGAGAGAAAAACAATAAAAAAATCAGTCACCAAACAGTTTAGCGAGGGAGAAAGAAAAAGTGTTCAGAAGATTAGGGATGAAGTTCCCTTAGGAAGAATGCGTCTCGATTTTCTTTTTTATTCACTTTCTTTCTGCCCTCTTTTACTCTTGCTATTTTTTTATTTCCAAAAGTTCTTGTGGTTAACAAAAAAAAGATTTCTTTCCTCGCTTTCTTGCGTCTTTTCAATCTTGTATTTACTTAATGTGCTGTTTATTTATTGTTGTCCCAACTTTTCTGATAATACGGGTAATCTGTCAGTAAAAGATTGCAGATTAGCCAAAATGTTTTTCTTTGCATTATTTGCGGGGGAGAAAAAAAGAAAATAAAAAAAGGAAATTTCTCGCAATATAAAAATTGTTTGTTTATTGATGAAGAGAAATTTAATATGTTTGACATTGATTATGAAATTATTATTGTTAAATGGTGTTGTGATGAACATTTCATGAGAAAAAAATTTTATTGTGAGAATTTTCATATTTCTACATGATCTTTTCTTACAATTTTAGTCTAATGAGAAAACATTTAATATAAAAACGATTTCTTAAAATTTAAACATTTTTAGTTTACCTCAGGGGGAAATCAGCTCTGACGAAAGAATTTTTTTTTCGTTTTTTTTCGCATCTTTCGTCATCTTTCGTTTTTTT